>VZTE01004909.1:136873-187057 GCA_013397775.1 Eulacestoma nigropectus | reverse complement strand
CGGTACCGGCCAGGGTGGTCCCTCCCTGCTCCGACTATCCCTCGCTCATGGGGCCCGTTCTGTGCTCCCTCCGCAGCGCCAGGAAGGGCAGATTCCAACAGGATCCCCGGGGAAGGTGGCTGAGGGCAGCGATTCTCCTCCTCCTCCTGTCGGCCGCGGCCGGCGGCGGCCTCGTGGTGTGGAGCCGCCTCGGCGCCCAGGATGGGGTCCCCGAGGGTGGAATCCCCGGAGATGGGGTCCCCGAGGGTGGAATCCCCGGAGATGGGGTCACCGAGGTGCTGGCACATCGCAGCCACAGCCTGCGGGACAAGTTCATCGAGATCCCCTGCTCGGAGGACTACGACAGCCACAAACGCTTTGAAGGTAACTGGCCGGGGCTGTCCCAAGTGGATGGCGCTGCTCAGAGGGCAGGAACAGCCTGGCTGCTGCCTGGGCCTGGGAACCAAACTTGGGCTGCAAAACTCCCGTGTTTGCAGCAAACTCCTGGTCACTCTCTCTTGCCTAAAGCCCCAAACGTTCGTGCCCCTCGGGCCAGCCCAGAAGTTGGTTCTGGATTGATTCTTTTTCTGTCATTCCTACATAACTCTTCTGAAACTGCTTTGGTTGGACTCTATGAAATAAACCTTTTGCTAAGTCGGTTTCTAGTTTCTTTTCATACTCTGTTAATTCCTGTAATAGGCTTGTGAGTGAGTTTGCTGCTGCTCACTACCATACCGGGTATGGAGTGGAACTGATCCAGGACATTGTCTGTGCCACCAGCATGCAGTGGTTGCACGAGTGCCAGCTTCTGACACACTTATTCTGAGATGTGTGGCTGCCAGTAGCTTTGGGGGGTGCCTGCAAAGCACTTCTCTGTCTTTGTGACTTTCACCTTTGTTTTCTGTCAAATTGGCATCTGTTCCCCGTGGCACTCTTTTTTTTTGGAGTGTTGATGTTGGTTCTTCAAGAGACGTGGAAGATTTTAATCTGCTCTGACAAAGAGCAGTGAGGGTCTGACTTGCAGCCTCCATGGATGAGCAATGCTGATGTTCTCTTTCGGATTTGCAAAGTGTGTTGTGGTGAACATTTTTAGTTGGTATAGCTGCCAGAGAGCAGCTCTGCTCTTGGTTTTTGTCAGTTTGTCTGGCTGTGTGTTGACTGATAAGCTGTTGGATCTAAAAAAAGTAATACTTCTGAGTTAGTTTTCAGCCAAATTGGTGGTTGTATCTGGTTCATGATGTGGCTGAGAAAACATTTGCTGACACAAAGCTGGAGGCTGGAAGAAGCTGCTTGGAGCTGAGGAAGAACAAAGGTGATCAAAGGGCTGGAGAACCTCTCCTATAAGGAAAGCCTCAGGGAGTTGGGTTTCCTTTCCCTGGAGAGAGCTCAGGGAGACCACATCCCAGTACTCCAGTACTTAAAGGGAAGCTACAGGGGACAGAAGCTCTGCCTTTGCAAGGAGCTATGTGGAGAAGACAAGGCACAGTGGGTGCAGGTTGCATTGGGCAAGGTTTCATTTTGATGTGAAAAAATATTTTTACAGAGAGAACACTCAGGCACTGGAACAACCTCCCCAGGGATGCTGTGCAGACCCTGTGACTGAGGGTTTCCAGGGTGTGACTGAGCACTGTGCTAGATAATCTTATCCAGGCTCTCTTGACCACAAAAAGATGAACCAGATGATCTTTGGAGGTCTTTTCCCACTTGGGCTGTTCCGTGATTCTGCAATTTTTAACTTTCTTCTGTGCCAATTCTGACAGAAAGTGTTTGACAAATTGCAGCCCCCTGTGCTCTTTGGGTGGCTGGTCCTGGTGCTGTTGGTCAAACAGACTTGTAACAGAAAATAAAAGTTTTTATGTAGTCTGGGGTCACAGTTTTTCCTCAGTGCTGCTACTGTAGCATCTTTTTTCCGAGGATTCATCCCAAATGTTATTTAGGCCAAGAAAACTGATGTCAGGAAGCTACCAACAAGAAAACTGTCTTGGTAAGGTAATTTTTTTTTTGACAGAACACATGAAAACACATGTTCTGTGTTAACTTTTCATAATTACTATAAGGGGAAACTGCTGCTATCTGCATTTGCATGGCACAAGGCCAGAGAAAACTGCAGCTGGTGATTTGGTTATGATTGAACTGAGGCTAAAAGTCTCTGGATTCTGCTACTGCAGTGTTTGCTTACCAAAAGAAACCCCCCAAACCAACAAAACCTTATTTTTGCCTTCCCTGGCTTGCAAGAGCAGTTTTTAGAGCTGTGCACTTGTGGTCCAGTTATTCTTTTCATTGTTTTCTTTCTGTTCTTTCATTTTCATTCTATTCTTTTCACTGTAAGGAAGGCTGGAACTTCAGGGTGGGCAGGAACTTCAAGCACATCTCTCCAGGAAGAGGAACGAACGTATTCTTTATTTCTGGGGGTGTCGTGGGGAGCAGCAGCAAGTGCTGCCTGCAGGGTGAGGTGTCACCTCCTGGCTTTGTATGGGGACGATTGACTTTCTAATTCGATGTTTGCTTGGTGCTGCTGCTCCAGTCCCGTGATGGCTTTGGGTTTCTAGCAGAGGTCGTGACTGTGCTTCCCGAGGATCGGTGGTGAGCAGCTGTTAATTGGTTAATTGCAGCCGAGCTGCGATAACGAGCTCTGCGCCGGGCTTTTCCCCACGCGAGGGTGGTGATGAGCTGCGCAGGAGCTTTGTGTGTGTCCTGTTCCCCACAGCCGAGCCAGGCAGAAAATGCGGATTATGGATCAGCTCGGCAGCTTTCGGCACTTGGGAAATAGGTTTCTGTCACTCAATAGCTTTTCATTCTCAGTCTTTACTCTGGCTTGGCACCCACAGCTGCGGGCTCTGTCAGGAGGAGGCACATTCCTGTCACCGCTCAGTGTCTGATGCTCAGCTGTGAAGTTTCCACAGCTCAAATGAGCTTTTTATTTATGCACCTGTCGCTGCTTCCAGCTGAACTTGGTGCAACTGAGCTTCCAGTTTGCTTCAGGTGATTTGGTAGCTGGTGTCAGAGCAGGATTTATTTCCACAGCACTGCCTGCCTGTAAACATGTTTCATACCAAATAAAATTTGCTATGTTTCAGAGGCCAATTTAACTTATTATATTTGCAGAAGGTAGGGTGTTATATGAGCACAGTCTCACCTGCATTCTAAACTCTGTGGCCAGACCTTGGCCATTCCTGCTCTCCTGAGACACGTTAACTACTTAAACCTACTGTGGCTACTGTGTGTGATGAAATCGTATTTCTCCTGTGTGTTGACATTTTGTGTCAGTGCACAAAGCATCCATGGCCACTGCCCAGGAGACAGAGTTAAGGTGCTTCTCCAGAGACAAGGTCAGGGGATGTGGAAAGCAGAGATGCCTGGAAAGGTCTAACACAGACTGCTCTGGGGCTGGCAGCTGTAAATCTTTGCCTGCTCTTGTCTGGCTTTGAGATGGATTGTTCCCTGCCCAGGGCAGGGCGTGGGATGAGATGATCTTCAAAGTCCGTTCCGACCATACTGTTTTATGATCCTGTGCGTCAGGGGAACATCTCAATGGAGCTTTTTTCTCCTGTGAATTCTTTCTCTCTCAGCAGTGAGTGGTTCTTGGCTAAATACCACTAAGTAGGAGACACAGCGCAGTTTGGGCACTTGGTCCTTTGTGTTACATTCTGGTTTCTGTGCTGAACAGGAGCAGGGGCCAGTGGCAGTATTTGTGTTTTTACATGTTTTGGTGTGTTCCTCCTTTACTTTGATTTACCTGATAGCCAAAGCTGATGGTGCCTTACTAGATGAAGGATTGGGTTTGTGTCTACTGGGCACAAGTTTGTGGAAGCTACCAGGTACTTGCAATATTAATCTGAATTTCTCCTGAGATTCTCTTTGACACTCCTTGCTCATATGTGCCATGGTCTCTGAGACAAAGAGGACACATTTCTTACTGCTGGAATTGTTTTCAGACTGTTCTGGTTTTTCCTTAGCATTCACCCATTGTTTGTGCTGTACTGTTGGTACCTGACTGACTTTATGCTGGACTACATTTTTCTGTTTGTTGGAGGTTTTCCTCCATTTGGGAAAACTTAGGCTGTTGCCTTTAGAACACCTCCTGCTCCCAGTACTCTTCGCCAGTTCTCTGTCAGGGACCCCAGAAATGTAACAATTGTCTGAGATAACCCTGTAGTTTTGCCAAGCCTGGACTCTCCAGCACCAGCCTTTCTGAAGGGTAAGAGCTGTGCTGATATTTGCAGCTGGAAAAGGAATAAATCTCTTCTGAAATCAGAAATCTTTGCAAAATGTTGTAGAAAGGAAGCTCTCAATAGCCATGTTTGTCCTGGAGTGTTGAATTTCTCCTTTGAGTTTACTCTTTCTTAGCTCTTCTCTACTTGAACATCAGCTTTCCCTTGCAGCCCACCTGAGACATGGATGGGGTATATCCAGTAGCAGGAAATGGAAATTCCTACAAAATTCCTGGCAAAACTTCTCCTGTCAGCCTGGTCGTTGCTATTAGTTGCTTTTGATCAGAGCAGACTGATGCTTTTGTCCTCCATGGGTGAATTGATTGATTTCTTTCCAGGAATTTTGTGTTCTGATGAATAAATAATCCTTGAAGTGACACTCAGTTCAGGAGCACTGAGAGCACTGGCAGGTGTCAGAAAACACACTCAGCCCATCTCTCCTGTGGCTTTACATCTGTGTATGGATCTTCCCCAGAAAAGTGCCAGACGTAACATCCCAAGGTCTCTGGTGGCTCAGGACTGATCTTATTTCTTCTTCTTGCCTGAAGATTGTTGTCAACCAGACTTATAAGAACTTTCATATATTTTTCACCTGCAACTCTTGCTACTGACTTGTTATTCCCAGGAGCTTTTAAAATTTAATGTTAGATTTCTTAACAGTGAATTTTAGGAGAGTTTTTTTATCTAACATATCCAAGCTGTGTGCTTCAAGAGTGACTGCAAGAGACTTTTGTGCAGTCTCATTTAAAAAGCTGCCCTTCGGTGGTTGAAGTGGTTTCAATGGGTTCTTTTCCTCCTCTTTGTGTTGCAGGGTGCACTCCTAGGAAGTGTGGAAGAGGTGTGACCGATGCTGTAATCACAAGGGAAGAAGCTGAAAGAATTCGTAGGTAATTTTTGTTTTAGCTCTAACTTTTAAAAGCACTGACTTTAATGACATCATGCCAGTCTGAGGTGTAGGATGGGTGAGCAGGATGGGTTAGACTGGTTAAAATGACATTTTTGTTATTAAAGCCATTTTCCATTTTTACTGCAGTGGAGGCAGTTCTTTCACACAGAATCTGCCTGGCTCTGAGGGGCATGAGCACTTCACAGAAAGAAAGGAAAATGAATTAAATAAGCTTTACAGGATTTTCACTTGGCCTCCATTTGGCCTTAAAAAGCAGAACAAAACAATGTAAGCCTTATTGCAGCTGTGTCTGACTGTAGTCCTCTGTGAAGGGTCTGGTTTTAGGGTATTTTTGGGATTTGTGGAAGGGAGCTGCAAGCTCAGAAATGTTCTGCAATACAAATACTTTATTTTCATGACAGGCTGTAAGGGTTTCAGATAAATGGGAGCTTCTATTAACTCATTTGGGTTATATCTGATGCATCAAATACCACTTACTGAGGAGTTACGTGTTGTAAATGAGGACATTAAAGGACAAAGTAATCAGACTTCAGTTCTCATCTGAGATTATTGTTTTGCCTGCAGAATAGCAGAGAGGGGACTGTCCTTGGGAGGATCTGATGGAGGGGTGAGCAGTGTCCTGTTACTTTTCTACATTCTTTTACTGCCAAGGCAAGATTATAAATGCATTTTTTGGGGCTGAGGTGAGGAGATGGAGATTTTTTCCTTCCATTCAGACTTGGAAAAAAAATTATTTGGAAAATTATTTCCTATTAATACTTCTGCTGGCAATGTAACTCCTGACTTCTGCAATACAGTTGCCATTTCCTTTTATTTATTTATTTCTAGCGCCTCTCTTGAACTGATTTTGTCTTCATCTGGAAACAGTTGCTGTAGCAGAACTGTGAAAGTTTGACTTGTGAAAGTAAATTACAGTGGTTCACAGCATCATGTAAAGATTGGTTTTGTGTAGTGACAAAAAACCATGTAATGTCTTAAGGAGACCTTGGAATAATATTCTTTAAATTGAAAGAATCACACTTCTCTTTAACAAGCACATTTATTTTAATTTCTTTCCCTTATCTTTGTTCTCGGAATGATTTTGTGTGTGGACAGGAACTGTTTCTTGAGTATTTTTAAACACAGCCACTTCTTTAGGCTTCTGCTGAATTGGGGCATATATTAGCAAAAAAAGGAGAAGGGTTTCAGTGGAAAAAAATAAGACTTTACTGTCCTTGTGATTGCTGAGAAAGATCTGCAAAAAATATAAACTGAGAAACTTGAGCAGTGCTGCCCATCTCAGAGAATGTGTTTGAAAGATTTAACATTCTGTGTTCAGTTCTGCTGGGATCCCTTGGATTTTTTTTTCAGTTCTGTAGTCGCATAATTTGCCCCTTTCCCTGGATTGCTCTGCCTGTTGGGACCCCCCAATGTGGCTCCTGGGGCTGCCATGTGGGTTTCCTCTCCTCTGCTTTTGGGACTGGGTGTGATTTTTCATTACACTCCCACAAAGAGGGTTTAGAATGGCAAGGTGTAACACACAGAGCTTGGGTCTGGAGCACAGAAAGCTGTTTCGAGCTCGGGGTCAGGAACTGGGGGAAACTGAGGCAGAGGAGGCTGGGAAGAGATGAGAGGGGGAGGTAAACACTGCCCAAAGCCCAGAGCTGGGCAGGGGTGCTGAGCTGGCTTAGCTGGACAACAAGCCAGAGTGACAGACAAATATAAATCCATTATCAATGTTATTTTGGAAGCTTCATTGTGCTTGGTTTTTTTTCTTAAGGGGAGGGAAATGAGTGAGAAGGGAAGATGATTCTCTCGCTGCAATAAAATAAATCTGTTAAAAATCTGATATCCATGGAGAGGTCTGGGCTCTGAGCCAAGCCTTCTCACGTCTCATCATCTGTAAATGTGAGGAAGTTCTTGTGCGCTCTTAATCCTTAGGGAAAGGTTCAAGAAGAAAATGTAATATTGTACTGAGGCCTTACCCAAAATAATGGATAAAAACTGAAAGATGTTAGAAACAAGAGCTGACCGGTGTTTCTGGGAAACTGTGGAGTCATAGAATGGATCATAGAATGATTTGGGTTGGAAAGGACCTTGAAGATCATCTGGTTCCAGCCCCTGCCATGGGCAGGGACACCTTCCACTAGCCCAGGCTGCTCCAAGTCCTGCCCAGCCTGGCCTTGGACACTTCCAGGCATGGAGCAGCCACAGCTCCTCTGGACAACCTGTGCCAGGGCCTCCCCACCCTCACAGGGAAGAATCCTATTCAGGAGAAGCCTTTAAATACACTCTCCTTACATAGTTTCTTTCATACCTCTTTCTCCTGTGCTGCCATTTTCCTCTTCCTTTCCCCATGTGCCAGCCCATATTCCCAGTGTCGTGGAGCAGATCTTTACCTGGCAGTTCTGTCCTGGCTCTCAGATACCACTGGATCCTGCTGGATATGTGCTGATGGGCTTCAGATGAAGCTGTCTGTCTTGATTTGAGCCTTTCCTCTTTTCCAGTCTCTTACCCACAGAGCATACAGAATGTTTCAAGCCTTACTTCTTCCAGCTATGTCTGTATGCTCCCAAGCTTCGAGCCACTTGGAGTAGGTCCTGCTTGTTGCTTTAAATTTCTTTGGATTTAGAGTGTTTGGATAATTCTGTCCAATTATGCCTGCTGTAAGACTAATTTTTCCTTTAAAATATCTCAAACTTACTGTTCCTGTTTGATTATTTTTAATTCTTTCTTTAGCCACTTTGTTCTCTCTGCTATTCCAAATAAAACTCCTGCAGGTTTCTGTTGTGGTGCAGACTGCATTTTCATTGCTTGGGGTTTCCTTTTAACCCCTTTGTAAGCAACATGTCTGGGTTTTGGTTTTTTTTTGCGTGTCATAGTTGTTATATTTTGAATTCTCAGAAGTGGATTTGTGTCTGTGTGTCTAGATATAATTTATTAATTTAAAGATCTAAACTTGCAGTTTGTGACTGTCAATTCTCTCCTCCCTTTGTTTGCTGCCCTTCCCTGGAGTACTGGAGCATAGCGCCAAAACTCGTTTCCCGTTCCATCTTTTTATGTTGAGAAAGTCTTGACAAACATGTGAATTATTGAGGCCTCCCAGGGGTCATGCCCCAGTTGTCAAGCTGAGCTTTCTTATCTTCCTTTGTAACTTTTCCTGGGTTTATATTTATTTATTTATGCAGACACACACAGAGTGAGGCTGGAGGGGCCATGGTAATCTTCTGGTCTAACATCCAGCAGAATCCAAACAGGAATCATCTTCTCCACCAGCAAGCTGCTTTCCCTGGTACATCTGTCTCTGTAAAGTCATTTTATACTCTGTTCCTTATTCAGAGAATGAGAATTGCATTAGTTGTCTTTGATGTTTGCCTCATCTTTTCTCTTCTTCATATATATAATGATGTTTTCCTTTTCAACCTTCTATGATCTTATAATTCTTCCCTCCCTAATACTCTCCTGCACATCACCCCTGCTTGTGTGACCAATCCTGACTCATTCACTCACTCCTGTAGGTGCTGCTGTCGTAGCAACCCTCTGGTGTAAATGAGAAGACTCATTTACTGTCAGACCTATTGACATTTATTTCAAAGCCCCAGAAAAGAAATCCCTTGGTGAGCCAATCAGCTGCAGTCTGTGTCCTGCCTTCCAGCTGAACTGGCAAGGGCAGGCACCCAGCCTTCCCTTTGCAGGGGAAAATTAAATTGTTTAGTCACTGGGAGAAGCAAACAAACAGTGTGATGGCAAACAAGGGGTTCTGGTGTGGGCCCTCCAGCCCAGCAGTTCTGTAGGCTTATCCCTTGTTCTGCTTTCAGCCCTTCCAGCCAAAATCTGAAGTTCTCCAAATGCTGCCAGCTCTGCCTTTTCCAGGGAGGACATCAAGCCTGTGCAGAATACTCATCCTATCTCATACCTCTGCTGCAGGCTGCAGAGTTTTCTTCCTTCCTAATGAGCCTCCTGATAGTGCGTAGGAAACACGTACTCAGGGGTGAAAGATGAACTTGGCAGCATCTTTCACCTTCCTTCCAGCTCTGTGTTGGTGTGATAATCTTGGCTGAGCTCCAGGAAGCTGGAAAGGAGCTGGTTGTGTCCAGTCTGTATCTGGTGTAAATTTGTGCTGGGCTCCGTAGCCAAATATTGCATTTAACTTCCCCAGCAGTAACCTGAACCTCCCCCAGGCTGGCCGAGGGTAACTCAGGCTGGTTACACTCATGTCTCCTCATTAATCAGTGTGATTGGAAAAGGCATTTCCCGAAGAGGAGAACCCTTGTCAGTCTGCTTGTGATTCAAGGAGGGAAGGGTGTTTGAAGGGGGGATTGTTGTGAAGAGTGTGTGCAAGGCTGCCTGCAGTGACACCACCTTGGGTGTGCCCATGTAGAACCTCCATTCTCGTCCCTCTTCTCAGCTGGAGTATGTGAGCATTCCCACAGGAGCACTGGGGGAGGATTTGGAAGCTACCAGCTCCTCTAGAGACAAGTAGAATTAAGGTTTTTTCATTTTCCTCCTTTGGGTAGTGTGTCTGCTGCTTTCTTTCAAAGTACCACGTAAAACCTTTTACAGGCTGGAGGAACTGGTGTGGATGTGAACAGGTATTTAATGGTTGGCAGTCCTTTTTAGTGAGGAACAAAGGCAGGGCCTGTCAGGCTTTCCAAGATGGGAAAATTGATCCTTTTTGCCATATGCTGAGAAGTGCTGGGTACTTGCATATTCTTTCTGAATTCTTTTAGCAGTAAGAGGGTGGAGAATATGGGACTAACAGCACTGAAGGTCCAAAAGAACATATGTTTGTGCTTTTTATTTTTTTGAGGAAGTTCTGTTTCACTTCTTTAGAGGGTTCTGTAAACCAGGATATGGGGGTAGTTCTGTCAAAGTCTCTCAGAAACAGAGGTGTGGATGTGTGTTTGCCATCTTTAGCCAAACTCTGTAGACTTTTCAGCCTGGGAACACTGCCCTGAACTGCAGGCTGACCCTTGATCAAAGAGGGGGACCTGAAGTAACCAAGATTTTACTCTCAGTGTCAGAAATGATGCTGAAAATGTTTAATATTCTGAAATGACAGAGGCCAAAATAAATGTGTCCTGGTTTCTTTCCCAGGTAGCTGTTAAACAAAGAGCTCTGTGCTCATGTGTAAGCAAGTCCCTGTCTTGGCATTCACTTGTTTTCCCCTGTCTGAAACAACCCTGAAGAATATTCTTTCTTTTTCAGATTCCCTCTTCAGCCTTTATCTGGCTTTTCTAGGCTTTATATTGTAGCTATTGCCTTCTCAGCTGTGAGTAACTACAGTTCTTGGGGGTGTCTTTTATTGATTCATTTTGTTATTGTGGCTCTTCCTGACTGTAGTCATCTGGAGCTTGGGGAATGAGAAGAAATGTATAAGTTTGAAAAGCACGTGAAAAGAGTTAGAAAGGCAATTTGTTTTTAAAATGAATTCATCTTCTCAGCTGTGTTGTGCTACTTCTTATGATCTACTTTAATATGGTCGCAAACGTAGTTTTGAAGCTGCACAGGAGCAGTTTTACTTTGTCTAGTTGTGGTTTAGATTTTTGTACAGAACCAGAAACCAATGAATGAATGTATTTTGCTTCTGAAGCTTGAGTAAAGTTTAATACAAGAGCTGCTCTTGCATGAATGTGAGATTACTTGTTTCCTTAACAGCTCTCTGAAGCTTTTAGAGAACAGTGGCAAGGGCAGATCTGAAAAGCTCATGTTTGAGCTTGAAAAACTTATTACTTTATGTATTTTTCAAGGTGTAGATAAGGTTATTTGTGTTGGTTTATTTAAAAAAGGTTGTTATTACCTCTTGTAATAAGAGATGTTAGTGGGGTTCCCCTGATTCAGCTCTGGAGCTCAGAGCAATTGAGGCTGCAGAGATTTTCTAAGGGACTCTTAGGAGCCGTGTTCCTCTGTCACAAGTGTTAATTGCTGCTGGGATTTTGTTAGAATAATGTGAATGGTCTGTGGTGCATCAAAACAATGCCAAATTCCAAGATGAGTGCCCAGGTATTGCACATCAGAGATGTCATTACTTCAGTGCCAGTCAGGTTAAGTAACTCACTATTAAATTATTTCCAGTGTAAAAGACAAAAAGACTTCTATTAGACTGTTATATTTTTAAATACTTTTTTAACTGATACAAAACAAACATGTATTTTGTGGACAGCAAGGGACATACAGAAGTGTACTTTATTCAATTTAGAGAAATATTTTAGAGTCCTGAGAGGTAGCTCTCTATCCTGGCAAGTCTGAATACTAATCTTTGCAGCTTGTTGGGAGCTCAGCAGAAGAGTTTGGCTTGAATTGGATGAAGAAATTGATTGAATTTTCATATGTGAAAACTTTTCACTGTGTGGTTTTCTTTTACAGCAGCTTAGAAACTGAAGAAAAGAAAGTTTGGCCCTAGTAAGCCTTAGAATTCTAACTGTTCTTTTAACCAGACTTTTTAATGTCTGTATTAAATATGAGACGTATACAGGAACTCTTGGTGAAGGACAAGTTTTAATAACAAATGCAGGGCATGATAAATACTAGTGCTGCTACTTGAGCACTTCACAAATATTGGAAAATGAATCATCTTTTTTGTGGAAGGGAAATGCTTTCAAGAAGGGATCCTGGAGCAGTGTTTTACCCCGAGCCCGTGGGGGGAGACTCTGGCAATTCCATATCAAGTTTGAATCTCAGGAGTAGCAGTCCTACGTTTTTTTTAATAATACCTTAATATTCTTTGCATCTCTGCAGGTATCTGAGGGAAGTTTGTAGTTGTAAAATAAATGTTATATTGTGAACCCAAAGGCTGGAAACTTACTGTTTTTACTTGGGAGGCTGTGGAAAGTGAGAGCCAACTTGGGACAATGATTAAAGGTCATAGTTAAATAACGATAAAACTTTTTCGTGCTCATTTTTCCTTCTTTGTTTCTACTTTTCCAGGCATCAATTTTGGACTTGCACTCTGGAGCTCTTTCCCTGGGGAAGCATTTTGTTAATCTGTACAGGTAAAACGGGGCTGTGGCTTCCTGCCTCTTGTCACCCCACCCCTTTCCTGCCCACTGCCTCTTCCAGTGTCTCAGGCCCCTGGGCTGGGATTAGTGATGAGAAACTCTGGAGGTTGGTTGGATTCACCACAGTTTCCATGACCAGTTAAAGAGCTTTCCTGGCATGAAAATGGATCTTTTGTTGAACTGGGCACTTTGAAAGCTGCCATTATCTTTACTTCTATGTTCTTGCACCAGTAAATCATAGTATTTTTTCACAGTTATAGTTTAGTTTGTCAGCAGTGGAAGAAATCAAATAGCCTGAACACTTAAAAACTTGAATCCATGTGCTTATTTCATGATGTGAGAGGGGATTTTTTTAATGCCTGAGGAATTCCATTACCAGTTGCAGAATTTCAATCCTTTAATCTTTTAACATTTGATCTTTTAGCATTGCTTTTGGACATCATGCTCAGAAGCATTTGTAAGATTTTTTTTGTGTTGTGTTCTCACTTTCTGATTGTGGGCAAAGCAGGGGTGTTGCTCAGTCTGATTCAGCAACTCCTCTTTTAGACTGTTGTTTAATTTTTCAGGTACTTTGGGGACAAAATTCAAGACATCTTCACAGAAGAGGATTTTGCATTATACCGGTAAAGATTTTCAATAAGTGCTCAAGGAACCACAGACCAGAACTTTTATGGTTTTGAGTTTTTTGTAGAGTGCAAGTTGGGATTTCCATTCATACACTGGATTTTGCAGCTCCAAGTAGTAATCTCTGAGAATTAAGATGACTTGAGGAAGAGAAGTAAAAGGACTTTTTGGTGACTGATAAACATCAGCTGCTTTGAGCTGCAGGTTTATGGTGTGAATGTACTCTGGGTACTGGCAGCACCACACATTTCCCTCCCTGCCAGCAAGGAGAGCTGCTCATCTGAGCTCTGTGGGGATATGCTGGAACATGAGAGCTGGGATAGAAAATCCTTCATCGTTACCTCCTCTTTCACACGTTATCCAAGGCGTTGTGTGAGATGATAGACACAATTCTGGGCTACTACTGCATTAGGAACTTGGGGTTTTTTTTTTGAGGCAGAGTGTAGCAAAACATTAAAAATGGTAAAGCAGGAAGTGGAAGGACTTCAGATTACTCATGTTCTGGCTGGGGAAGCAGCCAGAGGATGAAATAGCTCTATAATGTAACTGCTCTGGCATCTGATGCTCTTGACTTTCCTGCAGCCCTGCTCATACACTTAACAAACACAACAAACCTAACGAGTTCCATGTGGCTGGGAAGGTGTGTGGCCAAAGTTTAGGAACAAGCATTCTTCGTTGACTAGACACAGTAATTCTTTAGTTATGCATTTCAGTTGGTTTCTCATAATTTAAAATGTCCCTGATTTGAACATTTTAACTCTTTTTTTTTTTTTTGGTCTTTTTTTCCTTGCCTGTGTGAAGGAATCTGACCTCCCTCTAGTGGTGGAAGGAGTGTTAAGTAGCCAAATGGGTTTATTAGTTTTATGAAAATACTAATTATTTAATATAATCCTAAAAGAATAATAACTTTAAACTTATTTCTATTTAACAGCTGTTTTTACATGTCATTGTCTTTATAGATGAACTTCTTTAAAGTGTCTTTACTTCTGATCCCAAAATTTCAAAAATTTGATGATTCCTTGATCATTATTGAACTTTGCATAAAGAAAATGTATAATTTCTGTTTCACATGAACAGAAGCATTCAATTTTTCAATAATTTTATAAATTTATGCTGTGAGATGAGACAGCTGCTAGGGAATGTCAATATTCCATTGAGATTTCATGCCAATATAGGGGACGTTTCAACCTGCTGGATATGAAGCTAATACAAAATCTATTATTAAATGCTTCTGTTCCTATTAATGGCAGTGCTTTAACATGGACTGTAGTACTTAATGGCCTTAATGAATGATTTTATGCTATTTTGGGGAGCATTTATCTTCGTTACTTTCCCTTACCTACCAAGGTCACTTTAAAAATACACTCTTGAGAGAAATAACTGAATGTAATTCGTGTCTAAGTATTACTGGTTGCAACAATAATGAAGCTGAGTAGGCATCCTGAGCCAGGATTTCTAAACTGTCTCTGTCAAAATTATGTTGCTTCAGAATCATTTATGGTTTCTAGGCTGATACTTTAACCACTGCCTGCCAAGCACATCACAGCAATCCCTCCTGTTTCACATAATAAATGAAATGTTTATTCAGAAGGAACACCTTTAATCAGGATGCTTGCTGTAAGGAGTGACTTGAGCAGAAAACAGCACAATCAAAGATTTATTCCTAAAGCCTTACAACTTATTAAGGCAGAGACATAGAAGGAGCAGAGGAAGAGCTGATAATTTGCTTTCTCCCTATGTCTGTTCTGTGTGTGATTGCTGTTAAAGCTCTCTGGCTGCAGGAGACCTTTGCTTTGTCAGCTCCCTGGGACAGTGCTGACAAGTGGGATAATCAGGAAGTTGTGTGGGATTGAGCTTGGAGTGTTCCTGTCACCGTGATTGGATCACACTTTGCACTGGCTCCTAACTGCATTTTTTTTGTTGTTGGTTTGGCAGAGCCTGCGTCTCACAGAAACTTCTCAGTAGCACTTTTAGCTCTCTGTGCTGCTGCTTTGCGAGCTAGCGAACTTCCTTTCTCTCAAGTTTTATATTCCTTGGACTTCAGCTACTTGATTGGCTTTTTTTATTTTTTCCTCATCACCCTAACTCCAAAACAGTAACTGTTCTACAGAATCTGGTGGTCGTGTGCTCCTTTCAGGGCATTCTGGTCTGCCTTTCCCTGAGTCTGACGTGAGCATTTTGATATTTTCCAGTGGCTCGGTGCAAATGGACGAGGACTGCTGCTGACAGATGTGGGGGGAGGATTAATTTGGTACTGATGCTGTAGCCTGGATGCTGTACCTGGGCATTTATTGCCACTGCAGAGCTCTGTTAGTGGATCTGCTCAGTCCCAGGGTACACCTCAGCAGTCTGAATGAGACAAGAGTTGCTGTGCTTATGAAAACAAATGCTTATGTTCCCAGCATAAAGAAGTATTTTCTTTGTAGCCGTAGTACACCAGAACCCTCCCAACAGTTTTGAAGAGCCAGTGGGCCAGGATCAGTGAGGGAAGGGAGGCTCCAGCCTGAGGCTCCTGCTGCTTCTGGGTCATAGAGAAGTAGCTGAGGGAACAGTGTGGCTCTCCCACTTTTGGGCTCATTCATTCCTTTCTTGATAGCACCTTCTAAGCTGAAATTTGGCTTATCTTGTCACTTGATTTACACATAAAGTACAATGTGTTTGTCCTTAAGTGTTTTGCCAGTAGGTTGTGTTTGGAACAGCAGGGCGGGGAATGGAATGAGAAACTTGCAGTTATGATACTGATAAATGTTGAAATGGCCTGGCCAGCAGAAAACAGGCTGTACAGAAGAGTTTTTCTAGGCTAAAAAGTGACCTTATTCTGCTTTTCAAACCAACTGTGTGCTGTATTCGGCATAATGAGTAGGGCTTTGCATCCTGTTTGGTCTGTAAAACACATTCTGCCCAAAGCCATTGCACATCAGTCTCAAAGAGGAGTGAGGCTTTAACAGAGCCTTATAAACACCAGACAGCAAACCTTAATAGAAAGCTTTTAAAAGTGGAAAATGAATCAGGCTGGAAGAAGAGGGAGGACTCCTTGCAGAGCAGGACAACTGCTGGAGCCTTAGTTATGTCAAGACTGTGGCCTGACTCCTTGGGAGTAGATTTATTCCAGCTGGCTGATGCAAGGGCCAGGGAATCAGCTGCTCTGGTGTTTGTGGCTGTGAATTCTTGAGCTGGCTTGTTCAAAGTGCTACCTGCTCTCAAGTCACAAAATGAGTAATTGCATTTAATGCTTTCAGGCAGCCTTTCCTGCAGTCCTACTCCTTGGGAAAAGCAGACAGGAAGAAAAGCCTCCCACAACATGGAGAGGAAGGACCTGTAGGTTCTCTCCTGGTGTCAGTTTTGCGAATTCTGCCACTATGGTGTAGCTCTCAACTTGAAACCTTCATGCAGCCATGTAAATCCCTGAAAATCTCTCTAAATTCATTTCATGCTTTTGATATTTCACATGTGAAGTAGCTTGAATTGACGCCTAAAAATGTAAAGTGAGGTTAAAAAATCAAATCTGTGTGTGTTATTTCTATTTCTCGTGAGGGACTAGGTGTGAACAGAATGAATATTTAGGATTTTTTAGTACTTGTGGATTTTAAGGGATGGCTTTCACAGCCTGTAGACAGACACCACAGGTCTCATTTTAATTCTGTCGTTTCTTTTTAGTCACCATTTAAGTTCCCTAGAGAAATACCTGGGAAAAACTTTCTGGAAAGTTATGCTGAGGTTCAGTACTTTCAAGTGGAGAAACGTAAGGGAAGATACAAACCTACTAATGTAATTCCATGCACAACTTCAGAAATGTGTTTTCTCAGATCACCTTGTTTGTACACTGTAACTGAGTAATTGTAAAAGACATCTTGCATTCATTTGAAAAAATCTGGTAATAATACCAATGCATATGTTGACCAAGAACCCTGAATTTCATGGTGCCAAGGGACTTCACCAGTTGTTTTAAAAGTAGTTAAAGATTCTTCACAGGCAAGCCTTTTATGGGTACAATTTTACCTTTACCAGCTTTGGATTAAAAATATCTGTGTGAAGGACTTGAACGTTTTCAGCAGTTAGCAAGCAGTGGGATAAGAGTGGAATTACTCAGGAAAACAGACAGAAATTTTAAAACTTAAGCTGCAGGAGACGTAGTTTCTTTTCTTTGCTATTCTGAGAATTAAAAAACCCCGAAGCAACAAACCCCAAACAAAACCACTGAGGGGGGTCTGTTTATTTATTTGTTTGTTTGTTTATTTATTTATGTGTCACTGACTGAGCACTCTGTGCTGTGTGTGTTCTTTGCAGGGATGTGAGACAGAGGATTCAGCAAAGGATTGCTCAGGTGTTTGGGATCAGCTCTTCTGCCATGTACCTGACCAAGCCAACGTTCTTCTCCAGAATGAACAGCACAGGAGCCAAGACAACACACGATGAGTACTGGCACCCACACGTTGACAAGGTGAGGAGGAGGCTGAGATGGGATGCAAACGTCTCCTGTTATTATTATTAGATCACCTTGAAATCATGTTGCCTTAAACAATCCATCAAACAGGTTTGAAAACTGGTGCTTCAGGGGGTGAACCTAATGGGAGATAAGTGAATTTTACAAACATAGGCTGTTACATCCCATTTAATTTTATTTTCTCTTAATTTAGTTTTGCTAGAATTAATAAATGGTGAGAATGATGACTCAGGAATCTCTTTTGTTAGAAGCATTGATTGAAATGACCTGAATTGCTCTTTCAGCCAGGTCTAGCAGGAGCCGTTTCACAGTGGTCAGGTGGTCACTTGTTATTGATCTGAGCCTCTTGATGAAGGCTTAACATTTGTATTTCAGCTGTGTGTGACTTGAGGCTTTTTAACTGCATGTGTTTCAATGGGGATGTGGTACCTGGCACCCTCTTTCAATAACTTGGTGTTCTGGTCCTTTTAGAATGGAAATATTGTGACATCCTTTTAACTGCACAGTCTTATCTGAAGGCTTATAGCTTAATACTTGGCATTTCTCAATGGACTTAAATGATCTGGTATTGAGTTTGTTTCTGAATTTCACTGAGTTCAAACGTTCTGTGCAGAACAGCAGAATACAGACAATGGAAGAATCAAAGAAAAAAAAAAACCCACAACACAAAACCACCTCAAACAAGCAAAAAAAACCCTCCACACTAAAATACCCACATTTCATGCCTTCAGGATTTATAAATGAGTCACTCTGGAGTCATGGATTACCCAAGACGGAACCAAATAAAAGAATCCGATCAAAATCCAAGTTATTCCTCAGGGCTAGAGTCTGTAAGTGGCAGTGTGCCTTGAAGTCTATGACAATATTCCTTGCCTTAAAGTATTTCCTGCAAAAAGCCAGTCTGAGGGAAGTACAATGTCTGTTGTCAAGTCACAGTCTGTTGTTGGTCACAACGTTGGTGTGAGTTCCCGTGTCCTTGTCACGTGGGCAGAAGCAGCTTAAATTTAGAAAATGTGGTGGTAGTGATGACACAGCTTACGTTTGAAAGCAGAAAGTCCTGCAGGGTGGAATCTGCCAGGTTTTGGGTGTTTCTGGTTCAAAAAGCTGTGATGTAACTAGTGAATAGGAGTGGCTCTGGATTAGGGATGATTTCGAGGTCCAGATTGTTTTGATTCGTGTTGGTAGGAAGTGGCTGTAGGGAGCAAATCGTGCTGGTGGGATTCACAGAAATTCCATCACGTGGTGCTCAATTCCAAGAGACCGTTGGGGAAAAAGTAAACTGGTGATTCTGGTTGTGTGAAGTGCAGTAAATTCATCGGTTCCTTATAGTTTTTCCACAGTTTGAGAATCAGATTTGACTGCCAAAGGAGTGGGAAAAGCAGTATATTTCAACAGCTGATGCCTATTTTCTCCACTCTTTTATTTCAGCCCAAAAAAAGCATATTTTACAATTTCAGACTCTGATTTATTACTGTAATGAGATTTGTGTCTGCACAAGCACTGCTTGCCAGTATTCTCTTTATTCTTTTCTGCATGTGTTTTGGATTGGGAAGTGAATAAGGTGGATAACCTCACAATTAAGTGTTTCCACCTAAATACCTCCTATAATGTACTAGTTATTTTGTCATTTACATGCAAATAGGTTTCCACGAAGAGAATTTGTGGAAGCTGCTTTTCTGTCCTGTCATCTTGAGAGTGTCTGAACATGATGGACAGCAGGCTGAATGTTTTCCTGTTTTTATCCTTCTGTTTTGTCCATGTTTTATTTATCTTGCAGGCTGTCTGTTCAGGGAGCAGATACATCAATTGATTTGCCTTGGCTTTTTCTAACCCACCTCCAGCTTCAAAAAACAAAACAAGCAGAAAAAGTGCTCTCTTGGACTTGGAATGCATAATCTAGACCTCAGTAGTGTCTGGACTGAATAATTGGGTTGTCTGATTCATGACAGTGGTTGGACTCAGTGATCTTGGAGGTCTTTTACACAACCTGAATAGTTCTGAGTCTGTGAAGAGAATTAGCCCAGTTGGGGCAGTTACCAAACACCTTGTTCATAATCATAAATAGTGTGAGCAGAGTTTAAATAGGATGAAGGTGTGCAGCTTCACAGGTTGCCTTCAGTGCAGTCAGCCTGGCTTGTATTTCACTTCCTCCAGCAAACTTTTCCACTTCCAGACTGCAGTTGAAAACAGGGAAAGAAAATGCATTTCTATTGATCTGAGGTAGGAAATGCTTCCCAGAAAAGAGCAGTAGTGTTCTTATGTGGCCTCCAAAGCAAGTGTGAATACTGGGAAGTTGAAGAAAGATCAATAAAACTTGCCAGTTTGTTAGATGTTTTTGTGTTGGATCATTATTTATGCTTCCCCCTTGGAACAGAAAAAGTCACTTCAGGTATTTCTGCATAATTTAACAGTGAAGGTTACTCCTAGAAGACACCAGGATTTTTTCCTTGCCTCTTTCCAGAAGAAAGGTGTAATGAAGCCTTACCAAAAAGAGTTCACTATATTTTCTGTTTCAGAGTGACATTGTTGTTAAAAAGACTTCTTGGCTTCTTGTGGCTTCTTGGAACATAGGAAAACTGCTCTGGCCTTTTTTCTTATGTTGCTGAGTCTCCTGCAATTATATTTCTCAATCTGAATCTCCCTGAAGGTTTTTAACTGCATAATGGACTAGTACAGATTTATTGTGTCTATCTGAGGCTTTGTTTTTTTCCCCCTAAAATTTATTTGGTTTGTAGTTACATAGGAATGGAAACCCTGAAATCACCCGAATGACTCATTTAATCTTGGTGAATTTATAAGCATCTAAATCAAATAGAGGGTGTTGGTTTAAGATGTGGAGTTTCATCTTGGATGGAATTTGTTTGGAACTGAGGCTTCCAAATGTCAAACACCTGATTTATAATGGAGTTGCTGTTGCACACTTCACACTGTCAGCAGTACAGTCTTACAACATTCTGTGGTAGAAGCAGTGTGGGACTTGCAGATTTGTGCAGTCCCCTGCCTGGGCAAGGATCCTGTTGTCTTTCACACACTTGTCAGGCTCTGCCATGAGATGGTTCTGGGTTTGTTTTCCTTGAATTCCTTCTATCAGAGCTCTTCCAGCACTTCAGTGCACATTTTCCCAAAATTGCTTGGGTTTTTTTTAGCCTAAACATGTCCCTGATCAGTTTCTAGCTATTTTTTTCCTTCCTCCCAGTTCTGCATCCTCTCACCCCATGTATTTATAGGTGGGAATCATGTCCCTTTTCGGCCCTTGTTTCTCTGAGCTCATCAAGCCAAACCTTGAAGTCTCCTTACCTGCACTGTGCTCTCCATCTCCCCAGCCCTGCCCTGTACCTGCAGCCCTCTCTGGCTGCTGAGTCAGTCACTGAGAGCAGCTGCTGTCTCTTCTAGCAGACTTTTCACTCTTCTTTTCTTCCCCTACATTTAATAAAACACATCAAAAATCCTTTTATTGCCCTGGGACAGCAGCATCTCTGAAAACTGAGGAGGGTGATTCTTGTGTCTGCTCAAACCCATCACCTCAGCTCACCTTGTAATTCAGAGATGTGCTCTTTGCTCTTGCATTGTCTGCTAAATAGACACTGCCAATAAACAGAACATTGGAAGTAGCTATCAAGGCTATTCTGGTGATTATCCACACAGAATTAGGTGAAGGCTTACAGGAAAAGAGCAGTTTTGACACTTTTTCTGTGTGCTTGACCAGTGCTGATTGGAAAGTGAATTTTCTTCTGCACTGAAAAGTAGAGGATGCTGTCCTAAATATCCTCAGTAACTGCAGACCTCTTGGATGGTCCTACAGGTGTTTAGTTGCATAGAAATGTGTCCCTCAAAAAAACCCACTGCAAAACGGGGCTGGCTAATTCTGGCAATTAGTTCTACTTATAATAACAGCCTTTAAAGAAGTGTCATATAAACATCATTATGAGCATCTACCATTAAATATTATCTGTGTTTGACTTTTTGAATAAAGAGTGTTCAAAAAGAGCACACTAACCATATGGCATAGCAGGCTGAATGGAAATATCTGCATGTTTTTCTCTTGAGTTGTTTACAAGGAGCTGTAGAAATTTGATTTGCAGCTGTGTGGCTGCATGGCTTATCACCTGCTTTTAATGACAGCTTTTCTCACATAGTTTGATCTTTTGGTTCAATTATTAATCTGTCTGGTGCTGGAAATCATTACCAGGCTAACAAATATATTTGATATACATGGGGGGACTTCTAGCATTTTAAATAACTGAGTGTAATTTAGTGCCTCCTTTCCATAGTATTGCATTTCTCAGGCCTGGCTGCTTCTGAGAGTGAGTAATGAATAAGGACAGGATCAGAAAAGCCATTTTCCCGTGAGCACTTCATTCCCCAAATTAGTCATCTATAGAAATCAGGTGTGTTTGGTTAGGCTAAAATGGTTTGTAGTCAGCTCTTAGAAGTTCAGAATTGGTAAAGCCACCTTGGACAGGAGGGAGAGTGATCTGGGAGAGCAAAGATTGCTGCTCCCCTGAAAAGTTGATAAAAACAATTCCAATGCATTAAACTTGCAAGTATGACTTGAATGAATTTCTTCACTGTGCTCATGCCTTCCCTGGCTGGAGACTTCCTTAAATCGACTGGAAGTCTTTATCACCACATCAGTGAAGTGGAAAATAGCTTTGCAAAGCTGATTTGCATGAGAAGGGCTGTAGAATGGGTGGTTTGAGGTGCTGCACTAGCACTTGCTCATTAATTCTCATTTACTGCCTTGTATTGCTACCAGGATTTGGGAAAAAACGGGGAGAAGGGGATCACTGTAATATTTCTCTCATTTTTGTGATTCAGGCTCTGTAGGGCAGCATATCACCAGATTGGTTTTTTTCCTTTAAGCCCTTATGGTCAAAATAATAGCGTGGGTATGAATGAAAATGTCTTCCTATTCCATCTGCTGTTCTGTTCTCTTTGGTCACTTCCCTTGTACAAAAATGTGTACAACTGCTCTTGAGCCAAAATTTAATTGGCACTAATGAGTATAACTTGAAACATAACTGAAAATATTTAGAAAACTTCTAAGTTTGGAAGTAGCACCTACCTCTACCAGTCACCAGGTCAGTCAAAACACTCTGCAAATGCTGGGTATTTATACAGTACTGCTGTGCTGCACATTTCACTGTTTGACAGTGTAATGCTGAACTTTTGAGTTGTGATACACAAAGAAATTGGAGAATACAGGCATTGATTTCAAGTATTTTTTTAATTCTGGTGACATGCAGATATGAAAGGAAATATTTCCAGAATCAGCTAAACTGAGTGTTAAATATTTAGATAGCTTCACTCTGAGCTTAGTATATAGTATTTCTTTTCTCCAACTTCAGTGTACATATCGACCAAAAAGAATGCTTTAAAAGGAAGGAAAAATCACCTTGTTATACTTAAAAGTGGGGTGTTTGGTCTGTAGGCTGAGAAGAAGCAGAGACTTCCAAAGTACAGTTAGAAGGGTTTTAAACAAAACCTGTATGGAAAAGAGTAGAAGCTCCCAACCACGTTTGTTTACTTGCAAGTTCTGATTTACTGTTACCATGAATCTCCTGTGTGGTAGCTGGTGAAAGAATACAAATGAGTTATCCAGAAACCTTATAACCAAGATTAGATAATGAGTGGAAATCATTAGTCAAGGGCTATTCTTCTGCTTATTAACCTCCTGGTGAAATTTTATCTTGGAATGGTACAAATCCTGTCTTTTTGATGCGATGCACTTCTGACACTACGTTGTTTTTTGCTCTTGGGTGATAAAAATGTGTAGGAGCACTTCTCTAATTATGGAAACTGTAACTTAGCAATAATAAACATAACAGGCTAGTCTTGTAGTGTGTGTAAACACAAGAGAACAGACTAATAAACATATGTCATTTCTAGAAAATAGCGTTCTTGGTTTTCAAAGACCCCCTCTATTAAATACATGAAAAGCTGAAAATTAGAAAAACCCACCAGATCTATCTGCTCAATTCTGCAGAGATAAGATAAAGAATTCGGTAATTTTTGGTAAATTTAGCTTCCCCCACAGGTGACTTACGGCTCTTTTGACTACACTTCTCTGCTCTATCTCTCTGACTACTCTGAGGACTTCGGGGGTGGCCGGTTCGTGTTCATGGATGCAGATTCCAACAAGACAGTGGAGCCCCGAGCAGGTACGAGCCCAGGTTGGCTGCAGGGAGCTGGGCAAGTTCTGACATTTATTGACTGGGTGGGCTGGCAGGTGGTGTGGGAATGTGTTTTGTGTCAGCAGGAATAACGTGGGGTAATGTAGCACTCTGTGTTCAGACTGATGACATAAAAGGTAAAGATTAAAACAGGTTAAAATATAGCCACAGTTTGCTGTATCTGGTGTTAAGCCACAAGAAGTGACTTCCTTGAAAGCTGTAGGGCTTAGAAGAGGTGGCCAGTTCTGACAGCTTAGCAGGTCACTGTGCAGCAAGAGCAGAGCTAACTGTCACTGCAGCAAATCCAAATTAAAGCTATTTATTTTAGACTGGCCTGAAATTCCTTTGCTGCTCAAGGTGGGGCTTAGTACCCTGTAATGGCTGAGGGCTGGGTGTGAAGGTGATTGATTCCCACAGCTCTGCTGACCTGCTGGAACACGACAAACCATGATTACTTGGGTATGAGTCCACCCCTGCTTCCAGGTCTGACAGGGATGAACCTTCTGATGGCTGTCAGTTATAAATAAATAAGAAACCTTTAAGGCTGGTTTGAAATATTTCTGATATGTGGATAATTTGAAACTAGAATTACTCTGGGGCTGCCTAGAGAGGAGCTCAGCCTCAGCTCATCTGTCTGGCAGGTGAGTGCTGAGCTTCCAGCAGTGTTACCTTTTATAATGCAAGATCAGCCACATTGCTGCAGGGGAAAAAAAAAAGGACAACTTTATATTCCTGCTGTGTTCTATCTTTTTTTTTCAAGACAGAAAAGATGGAAATTTACTCATTTAAAGAGCCTCAGTAATTGTCTGCTGCCAGGTGTTACCCCAAGCAGAACTGACTTCAGACTATCGCTGCCTGCAAATTGGGATGAGTTTTTTTTGACTTATGGATGATAGTGATCCACTTGCCTGCAGTGATGCTGGTTTAGATAAACTCTGAGATTACCTACATTCTGGGTTTGCTATTCAAGAATTGTATGTTTGATTATTTTGGCTTTTACGATTGGAAATAAACCTTAAACTGAAAGCTTCATCTTTTGCAAAATGCTGCCGCCAGTATTTTGAAAGGGAACAGATTAACCTGTTTTGTTTCCAGATGCAATTCTAAGATTACCAGGTCTTTATAGCTGTAGAAATCACAGCTGAATTCTAGGTATGTGAGGAGAGCTGTCTCCTCAGTGCAGGGGCACTCAGCCTGCCTGCAGTGTGCAGCGTGCCCCTGACGTAATTTCCAAAAGTCTGTAACTGTAAAATTGCTTCCATTCAGCCCCATCTATTAATTTTCAGGTTTTCTCCTGCAAGGTCTTTGCTCTTGATGTCGTTTTGGGGGAAGAAGGGGAAGCTGATGAAATACAGAAATTTTTTTTTGGCTGTTCCCTTTGCCCGGGGGGTTGTATGGGCAGTGTGTGCCTCAGAAACAAAACAATGCACAGCTCGTAGGGAATAGCACAAATGTGCTTCACGGACACAAGAGAAAATTAATCTTAATGCCAGTTACACTTTTCTAACGCAACTCTGTGTTACCACAGTTGTCAGGGGTCCTGTGATTGTGTCACAACCTGTGGTCCACAATCACCACTGGCATCCTGTGAGCAAAGGTGAAAAGCTTTAGAGGTGAAGCACGGTGTGAAGGCATTTGCACTTGTTTTTCCTCCTGCTGATAAAATGTGTTTTGTGGAAGAATGACCCCAGGCTGTTTTCTGTTGCTGGTACAAGTTGATGTATTTTTTATGTTCATAATGTTCCTCTGCAGTGTTTTTTCTCTCCTTCTGTCTTTTTGGCTTTTTTTTGTTTGTTTTGTTTTCCACTTGTTTTGATCCTTTGTGCTTCTCTTGTCACTCCAACTCAACTTTTAAAACCACATGTTGATGAGCTTTCAGGCTTCTCATTTAGGAGCTCCAGGCTTTTATAGATGACTGTCATAATCACTGGTTCAGTTTTCGTGCTTGACAGCTAATTTACTTTTCTGTATTGCTAATGCCAGTGCAGTCCTAAAACCTGGCACTTCTTGTTTCACACTTAGCCTGCATTTTGGGGACCTGATCCTGTGTGCCAAAATGAGCAGGTTTCTTTTTCTGTGAGCAGCAATGTGTTCGGGTGTCAGTGGGGAGCAGAAAGGCATTGTTAGTGATGCAGCAGAGCAGAAAAGGAGTAATTGGAAATACAAGAAAAAGCTATTAAAAATAAAACATTGTGGGACGTCCTGTGTTTGAAAGTGCTTCCTGGGCAAGTCCCACTGCTCCTGCAGATGCATTTGCAGCCCTTTACTGGTGAGTGTCAGCCAGGCAGCTGAGGACAGGGAGAACTGTTCTGCTGGAAGTGGAGCCTAAGTTAAAATGCTTATCACTTCCCTCGGTGTATATCACTTGCAGATTACCTAAGAAGTCTGTAAGTCCTGACTCTCACATATTTGACTGAAGGACTCTCTAATTTGTAGGATGATCTTTAACATCCCCTAGTTTGGTTGTTAGCAAACATTAGCTTTAAGAAGGAATTATAATTTGTTAACCTTGAGGCTCTTGAGATTATTTTCTTTCTAACAGAAATGGACAAGTCAGCACCAGTTCAAGTGTACAGACCTTTTGGCTAATTCATAACCAAACGTGGCATGAAGGAACACATCTTTCATGTGTCCTGATGGGCTTCAGAAGTGAATATGTGTCTTTTGACTTCAGTCAGGACCTCTGTCTGCCACAAGAAACTCCCTGTACCATGAGGAAGAGAATTCTTAGTGCCAAGGGAAATACGACTTGGAAAAGAAAACATTTTTTTGTGACAAAGAAACAGATCTAAAGTAGCATCTGTTACTTTTAAATATGTATGGAAATTCTGTTTCCAAAATTGTCATACTGGCATTTTTTTTCCACCACTTGCGCCAGGGTTGGCTCTGTTTGAGAGACTGTAAGAAACAGAGGAACATTTTGAATGAGGTCCTTCAAAACGAAGCCTTGTCAACATTAACTCTTTTTGCTGGTCTGAGACACGTTTTGGTAATCTGCAAGACATACAGGAGGATTAAGAATAAATGGCAAACATCAAGGCTTTCCTTTTTCAGCCACAAAATTGGTATATTTTCTGCTGCTGCTAAACTTGTCAGTGTTAAAAGTTTCATACTTTAAAATTTCATATTTAAAATTTCATAATTTTGCAGAGTCTTGTGTGAATTTGGGGTCTGGCAATATTAGATGGGTCACAGACTTCACTTGATCATAAAGTGTAGATGAAACTCTGCTGTCAGAATGAAATCTCAGTACTGGTTCTGTGTTCCTTATTTGCACGTGCATTTCTTGATTTGAAGGTCAGCTTTGCTGCACTTATTTTCAGCTTACAAGGGAATTTGTTCTTTGTACAAGTAATTTATTATACAAAGGTACAAGGAAAGGTCACAATCACTTCTGTGTGTTTTTGGAAGAAAGTTGGAGAGTGAAATGTGACTCTTCTTTTAATATCAAGCGCAGCATATTCTCACAGCTGTCAGAAGTGTGTGTTTCTGGAAGTGTAAAATATTTGATTTGAAGCTATCAGATATTTGGGAACTTCCCTCCATATAGACAGTCTCACCTTTCTCTGTATTCAATCCACATCATCCAGATTAAGTCCAGATCGTGATAATCTCCTGCCAATCCTAGCTTTACTTTTGCTCCAATCAGTAAAAAACTGGAGCACATCTTGAAGTTAAATCAGTATCAGCTGAAAGCTGAGAATAATTTTTTTTAAAAATCCACAGAAGTAGCTGTCAGTCCTGGTGAGGAACAAATGGAGCCAGCATTAGCAGCTGCAGTGAGCACCAGCCATGCAAAGGACAGCAATTCGTACTGATTTGCAATGCTCGTCACAAATTGTACCAGGGACTGGTGAGGTGATTGCAGAGGGAACTAGTAGGGAAAGGAGGACCTGTTGCAGTCATGTCAGAAAGACTTTGAAAATAGCTCCTTGTTTCTCTGCAGAACTTGCTTTTGGTTTTGTTACCTGTGGAAGAATAACTGTCTTCCAGGCAGGTTTTGTATTCTAATGGTCTTTGATGACAGGTTAACGATGGCATTAAATGAAACACTATTTTGACTGGGCCCATAAAGCAAGAGGTACCTGGGGAGTGCAGGTCAGACCCACACCTAACATGGTGTTTCTGTGAGTGACTTCTGATAAATTCACTGCCTTGTTGAGGCAGCTGTTACTGAGGGTGGCAGTGGTCAGCTCACACTGCTTGGAGCACTGAAAGGATCGAGGAGTGTTGGGGGAAGAGCTGTCCTGTGTTCGTGTTCCACAGTGCATTGTAAAGCACTGTCAGCATTGAGAATTGTCCTCTAAGGATTTTCCCCTGCCATGGAAGATTTGGGTATAAATGACCACACGTAGCATGTCCTGTTTGTGCCGTTCATTGCTGGCTGCAAGGACTTTATGGAATGCATGTGCAATATTTCATGAATTTGAGTTGGTACTGGTCAAGAAAATATGCAGCAAAGCTGAAGGCAGAAAGCAGAGGAGAATCAGCTTCAAAGAGTTACTCCATGAAATCAGGTAATGTAGCAGATGAAGTAAAACAAAATACCAAAGTAACTGCAGGTTCAGCTGTGTTAGACTCTGTGGTTCAGTAGTGAGAGTTCATTTCTTGGTTCCTAGGCTGTGTGTGAATGTCACATGCCACAGATGCTCTGATGAAGCCTCTTTAAGGGCTATTTTTGGAATAATTGAGCAGCAGAGGTTACCCTTGTGCTTACGCTTCAGTGATTTAGTAAAAGTCAGGATGAATTCCTTCTCTGTCAGAAGTCCAAAACCCAGAACTTGGGCATCCATGTGATTTGACCACAGCTCTACTGGACATGCCATGTTTGGCAAGGTCAGGAAAAGTCAAATAAATGATCCTGAGGTCGTTTAACGTGACTGAAGTTGCAACACTTTGTTCTTAGTGAGAACTTCTTGTAGGAGTCCAGTTCCGAGCCCTTGGGCAGCTGCTCTGACAGGGAGAACAGAGCAGACCTGGCAGCACTGGTTGGGTGAGGCTGAGCACTGGAGGGGAGAACTGGCAGGCAGATCAGGGGTGATATCCCTGTCCTTCTCTCAGCTGTAGGGAGAAGAGATGGAGTCAAAAGGCCTTGGGGAGACTCACCACTGATTTGGAGAGAGCAATTATGCAGTTTTCACTTCTAAATACTCCCCAGGGTTGTCACACCTTCAGACGGAGTGCAAACTGCTGTGATTTTGAGCAACCAACTGTGCTGGTAGGAAGGAAGCAGGCAGGGATTCTGTTGATGTCTAAAAATGTTCATGTACTTTTAGCAGGAAATAAGTTCATTAATTTTCTTTAAAAACTGTAATTTGGAAGTTTTCCAGGCCCTTGTGAATTTAAAGTAGAAGCAACTACTTTTTTGAGAGTATTGTTAATACTACAAATTGCAAGCTGGCTGGGGGAGACTTCACTATGTGAATCAGTGATTTTATTTATAACAGCAAGTAATTTCTGCCTAGTAACTAAATTTGGGACAAGTTTGTAACTAGGCTTTGATACCCATTGCAGGCAGTTTTTTGTTTGGGGTTTCATTTTTAGGCCATAGGGTTTTTTACTCTTCTGTGCTTGACATATATGTAGCAGAATTGTTCAGAGAAGCTTGTGCCCTCTCTTCTGGGGTGCTCTCTTCACCCCACATTAGGGCACTTGCCGACACTGTCAGTCCACGTTCCTTTTGTGGGGTTTGCTTAAAGGACTTGCTTGAATTCTCCCCCTTCAACATTTTTTTATAAGTAATTGAATAAGTATATCTGTTAAATAAGTTTCATTGCATGCTTGCAGAAAACATTATTATCAGCTTCTTTGCCTAATGATATGATGGGTTTTCTTGGACACTGTACACGAGAATGAGTTGGTGATTAATCCTAAACAGATGACAGGGATGAGAACACAACTGTTGCGCATTTTCCCTGGCAGTGCTTCTGTCTGGGTGTCATTCAGCAGATGAGATGTAGTTTTTCCTTCTTTCCTGAGTGACTTTTAGAGCTGATGAATGTGTTAGGCAGACAGTGGAAGCTGTCAGTGCATAAGATGAAAGATGTTGAATAGATCTGTGGTGCCAAATAAACTGTTATGCTTCCCTTTAACCAGACAGATTGATGCCATGACGATTTTTTGCCTTTTCATATACCCCTCTCATACACCCTTTTGTACAGCTTTGCATGTATCCTTAGTGCTTTTAGCCCACGTAATTGTACTTCCCTAAGTCTGATAACTGGCTTAGACCCAAAGTTCTGTTAAGCCAAGAGACCAAACATCTTAGAAACCTCAAAGTTGGGTCAAAGAACCCCAGACACCAAGGTCCTCTCCAGAACACATTCTGTAAAGCAAGATAAGCCCATCCAGGGGGAAGGTTCCTCAAGAGAGGGGCTTCTCTTGAGCCTCTCACTGGGGAATCTTTGATGGATATGCCGATTTGCAAGGTCTATAACCGTATACGCGAATGATCGCGTGTGTGCGTTTTTGGGGTGGGCATCCCGGTGTGCATCTTTCGGGTGTGCATCTTCGATGTGCACTCGGGGCTGCTTTCTACCTGGATGTGGTGCACCAGAGGATCCTTAAATAAATACCGAGGTAAAACCCTTTTTTCCCTCTAACCGTGTCTGGCTTTTAATTCTAAGCCCAGGGAAAGGCAGCAAGATGAGTTGCTTCATTTCCTTCTGAGCAGCAGCTCAGTCTTCCCAGTGCCCCCAACCAGTTGCCATGGACAGTGGATGGTGGTGAGACCCTTTCCATTCCCCCAGCCCTGCTTTGCATCCCTTCCCTGGCACTGGCCCCAGGCAGGGGTGACCCCTGCCCTTCCTTGGTACCCCCAGAGAGGAGAGCGAGGACACAGTTACCATTCCCTTACTTGAGTGAGTGATGGTCGAGACAATCTAACACAAAATTTACTTTTTCTTCTTGAAGTTCTCATGACCCAAGGAGTTTAATAGGAAGAAGCATCTTTGAAAACTGACTGTAGCCTTGTTCAGTTACCCAGAGACCCCAGTGGATGCATATGGAAGCAGGTGATACCATATATATGAAGACATATTTATTAAAGAAAGAACTTAAAAGACATTCAGCCAAAAAAAAAAAATCAATTTAACTGGCTTAAACAACACATTGAACCTTGTTTAGCTCTGAATTACTTTTAATCAGAGATCAAACAAAACAGCTTCAAAGTCAGTTTAAGGCAAAGCTTTGAGTGAGCAGGTGAGGGACCAATAATAATGTGTTTTAATGAAGTTGAAATACGATTTAAAAGGAAAAAAAAATCATGACACAGGGATTTTGTATGGAATCCTTGAGGGCAGCACTGTTCATTGCAGCACTGGTAGGACAGAAGCACACTGCCTTCATTTAGGCTTTCATCCAGAAAAGCAGGACACCGAGGTGGGAATGAGCTGTACATACAAATGGATCTCTTCTTTACATGTGTATAACTTCACCCATTACTGATGTGCAGCCACGGGCACAGAAGGGGATGAAATTGTTATGAAAGACTCTGAACTGCACGAGGATTAGATGTGAGCTGCAGCTGAACATGAAAGGGACTCAGGGATTAGTGGATAAACCCAGCCCCATAAAGCCAGTGTAGTTTTGTCCAAATCTCCCATGTGTGCTGCTTAGGAGGATGCAAGCAAAGGAACTTCTGGGTCTTTGGGATCCCTTTTAGAAGAGAAACCCAGCTACGTGCCTGGTGCCCATTTCTGCAGTGGACGTGGGGTAAAGGTTGGAGTAGTTCATGATGTTGTTGTGCAGACTTTTAACATTTATCAGCTTCTAAACAAACTTTATTTGAACAGTGGGGAAAAAGCCTGAGTTAGGAAAACCATGTGCTATTGGGGTGAAGGAGCTGTGCAGGGGAGCATTTCTGGCTTCCTCAGGAGGACTCGAGCAGTCCCACGGAGCCGCGTCATTTGGAGTTACTTGCTGGACATCAAACTTGTACATTCTCAGAACAGTTTAATAATGTGGGAGTGCAGAGGGCTCCATTCTGCTGTCTCATTGAGTGGGATGGCAGCGTGTACCTCTGCTGTCATCATCAAAGTCACTGCATTTCCATTTCGCCTGGTGCCACTCGAGGCCCCGAGTGTCCCCAAGCAGGGCGGTGATGGTCAAGGCTTGGGCAGGAGCAAGCACAGCAGTGAGCACTTCCATCTTTAAAACAACTGCCATGGGTGGAGTGGCTCTTTCTAAGGAAGGTGAATTTGTACATGGCTGATGAATGACTTTGTAACCTGCCTGAACGGCGAGTGATCAGACCAGGCACAGAAAGCGATAGCAAACACGTGGTACAACGCTGATAAGCTGCCACAGCTGCTTGCAAACCTGCTGAAGTTTTGTCACTGAAGGCTTTTTGCCTCTGTGGTGCTTCCTCCTTCTTTGGTCTAAAATTAGAGCCAGGTCTAGAAGGGGAGCAGGGAGGAAATCAGTACACCTTGCTGCCAGTCACTAGAGTTGCGCTTTTTTGTTTTTAATTGAGGCAGCTAAGAACTGGCTTCCATGTTTTTGGCTTCCTCCTGCCTTTTATAAACTACATCTCCAGCTTCGTGGCACAAAGGATTAATGTATGTTTTAAACAGTAAAAAGCTGTCAGAGTGCAGTGTAAGCTCATAGCAGTTGGTCTGTGATCACCTGTGGGCTCTCAGGTCACTGGGGAACTGGAGCTGTGTAGGGAGAGCTGTGGCTGAGTGGAAACTCCATTCACGGGTTAAAACCTTTGTCTTTGCAGGCCGGGTGTCGTTTTTCACCTCTGGATCGGAGAACCTCCACCGGGTGGAGAAGGTTCAGTGGGGCACTCGCTTTGCCATCACCATCTCCTTCACCTGCGACCCGGAGCACGGCATCGGGGACCCGGTCCTGGGGTGACTCCTCTGGGCACGGGATGGGAGCTCAAATGGAAGGAGAGAAGCCCTGCAAGAGGAGAGGAGAAAGGGAGATGCCATCTCTCATAACCTCATGCGATTAGAGCTGCCCAGCGGTGGGAACATACTGTCACACACTTTGTTTTCATGTGTCTTTGTCCATAAACACTGCAAATGGTGGCTTAAGGACCATCTTAAATTTGATGCATTCTGAAATCAGTTTGTCTTCATGTCCCAAAGGGACAGGCTACAAAGAAGAGAGGGTAAGCTCTACAGAGAAGATAATTGGGCTCTTCATTTTTTTATTATTTAAAAAAAATTCTTCAGTTGGAAAGATACAAATGATCTTTTGGGCCATGCCTTGATCTGACTCCCCAGGCTGCTGTTACCTGTTCACTTCTTTAGTCTCTTCAGTTACTAATGTGATATAGGAAGTCTGACCTAAGTTAACTGAGCCAGGTGAGTGTTTTTCTCTAGAACACACCTTCTGTTGAGAGGGATGGATTCTCCTGAGTGTGGGATCAGTGGGGAATACACCTGGGTTTGGTTACTGGGACTTACTTGAACTTTTTAAAATTGAATTACTACTGATTCAATATTCAGGAAGTCTCTCAATAGCTATTCTTGGACTTCTCTTTTCCAGTTTAGTATGAAGATTTTTCCTCTTAACTAGGAACCACTGGTGTTCCCTGAACATTAAATTGCAGGGACTTCCAAGAGGAGCTCTGTGCATTACAGTACAGATGAAGTAACAAACACATGCATAATCTTGCCAACTACTTTGGGTTTTTTACTGCAGTCAAAGATTTCTGTGGGTCAGGAGGTTGATAAATGGTAGAAAAAGCTAATTTTTTTTCTCAATCAAATTCTGAAGCAACCATGTTGATCTGGTTTATTACTTGGATGTATAATTTCTGTGAAACACTGAAAATCTGGGAATGTGCTTTAATTTTTTTTTTTAATTTTATGCATACAGTTTGGACTCTATCATATACTCTTTTATGGAAATAATAAGTACTGGGGGAATTACACTGAAGATCAATATAAAGAGGAATGACGAGAGGACACTCGGACTTGTGGGGGCTCTCACTGGGCACACCAGCAAGATTAGTCCTCTGTAATTTCATTTCTTCTCAAACCTGAAAAAGTCTTCCTTGTCTGTACTAACAAGGGAGAATTGTTAAAATGGCTGGATGCAAGGAAATTAATAAAGTCAGTTGGGTTCCATATTGAAATACTTGTCCTAAAGCCTGTTTATTCCAAGGAATTTGCATTACACCATGTTTTAAGTCCATGTGAAGGCAAACCAAGATCACCAGCAGCTGCTTTACTGGGTTGAACTTGGTTCCTGCCGTTACCCTGAGGTTTAAATGTAGGACATTTTCCCCCAGAATACCTGATAGCAGTGGAATCTAAACATGAATGGACCTGTGTTTGCTGGTTACTCCTGTCTGTCATGCCAGCTGTGAGTGGCACTAAAAGGAAGCGACACTTCTGGAGCTGCCCTCTATCAAATCCCGCTCAACAAGATCTTCTCGGAGCGTGGGGGAAGCCTCAGCTCATCTCCTCTTGGATTTTCATCTTTTGAAGATCCTGTGTCTTGTAATAACTCCTGCACATGGTGCATCTCCTGTGGGGAACTGAGGGATGTTCAGAAATAAAATCAAGCTGGTATTTATCTTTTGGAGCCTTTAAGCCTCAGTAGTCTGGCCAATACGATGACCAAACCTGTCACCTGTAATTTGTTGGGAAATTGTGCACTCTACATGGTAGGAGAGCTCTTCTTTGGAAAGAAATAGAATCATTTGATGCATGTTTTAATGCCACTGAGATTCTTCTATTTAAAGCTTCAATATCCAGACTACTAAAAGCAATGCCTAGATCTAGGGAGAATTTAAATGGCAAATGAGGAAGTAAAGTGCAATCTAAAAGTTTCTGAAGGGAGCCTCCAGCACGAAGCAGTAATTGCTGAAGGCTCATGTTCCTGGGGCAGAGTGGAAGTTGAATTCACTGCTTATTAGGAACAAACTTGGTTTAATTTATTTTAGGCCACTTAAATACCCTGAATAACTTTTTATTAAGGGTCTCTCTTTCCAGATAATGGCAGATGATTCTGAATTTGAAATATTTTAATTTCTGCCCTTTTTGAGGCTCAGCTGCCTGTTGCTACTGGGAACTGCAGGGCTCTGATTCTTAGAACTCTGATTACCCCAAGGGCAGGATTTGTTCAAGTAGTATAAATCTGATGCCAAGCTGCTGCAGAGAAGTGCTCTTAAATAAACAGCGGTGATGACAGAACGTGGCTCGATGTGTCCCAGTTGTGTGAGGATCTTTGTAAAGAGCCCTTGTACTTAAAGCAAAGTAAAGAAAGGTCAGTACTTGTGCAGTGTCAATGGGGGCTGAGTCCTGATGTTAAAATTACAGCTCTGCACCTGAAGGTAGACTTGTAACAAGTAGCTGGGAATGCTGATTTGTAGTTTGGAAGGAAATTACTTGTAAGGAAAGGGAAAAGCTGCTGGTGTGAAAAGTCCCAGAGTAAAATAGAAAATACAGCAGGAGAGCAAGCCAGATTTGACTCCCTACAATGAATTGAGTGAAGCTTCCTGAGGACTTTGGTGAAGTTGTACTGCTTTTAAAACCGTATTTCCATTCAAATGTTTTGTGGAATATCAGGGACTTTTGAAAAATGGGCAGGTATGTGGTCAGATTAGGTTTTCAGTGTACACCTACCTTTCAGTCCTGTAGCATGCATTAAATTTTAATTTTTTTATCCCCTGTGATTCTAGGAACTCTAGGTGGACTTGTTGGCATTTCTCATGTATAACATTATCATTGTGTAAGCAGTTGTGGAATCACTTGTGAGTCAGCTGAAGGTTTGGGGAGGTACATTAATGCTGAGATTTTCCTGCATATGTATCATCCACCTGAAATATTCTGCGCTCCATCTCAATCAATTTCAAGTCCAGAAATGTTTACAAGGATACCCTATTTAAAAAAAGATTTTAATTTGGATTTATAGCAGAAATTTAGCTTCAGGTCTTACTTATTTTTAAGGTCAAAGCTGGGTGCTTTAGGAGGCTGTAGCACATAATAATGTGCACATTAAAAGAAATGTAGCTGAAATGGCATTGATGATGACTGTGCTGCCAAGGAAATCTGGTTTTGTTTCTTCAAACTGCATTTCTTAGTATTGAATTTCTCCTTTACAGCTTTCCTTTCCCCAGTAAATGAAGATGACATTGTTTTTAAGAAAAGAATTCCTCGTGTTCCTTCTCCATCCAGATGTCCTTACACAGTGTTTGCAGGGGACTTGGTTCTCTCTAACCTGCTCCTGGTGAGCTTTGTGCAATATTTCCATCTTGTCTAAACTCTAGGGATAAAACCAGGAAATGCTGCTGGAGGTCAGGGCTGTTTGAGTGGGGAGGAATAAATACAACCAATCTCCCTTCTCCAAGTGAAAAAAAAAGAGAAGGAAAAATCCCAACTCCTGTCTTTCCTTTTTGAGTCTCTTGTGTGGAAATCCAAGCAAACATTCCAGGAGCAGCAGCAGAGTTATTTCCTTTCTGAACCGCAGGTGGCTCTGGCACACATGGATTGTCTCAGCTTGGGAAAATCCAGCGAAGGCACCGTCCTGGAGTGGTGGGAATCCTCTGCTGAGTGTCCACTGCTCCTTGTGGAACACCCTGAAGAGCTGTAGCTCTGCCTTGCTTTGGGTCTTGTGAACATTCTTAGGAAGCTGAAAGCTCGTTTTACATCACTGGCTGAACCCTGCTTTCAGCTCTCTCTTACTGATGGTTAATTTATCCCCAAAGTATCTATGTGGCCATTTTTTATCTTCTATGAGTGTTGATGGCTTTGTGCTCAAGTTTTTCAGGGTGGACTGTGCACAGGAAATGCCTGTCCAGTTGCCCAAGTACACATCTTTGAGTGTGTCCATCATCTCCCCTCAAATCACTTATTTCACCTCTCACTTCTGTCCCAGCACACCTCAACCTTGACTTGTAGCAGGTACTGACCAGGGGACAGAACTCAGTGCATTATTTTTTATTCATTGACTGGCTGGCTAGCACTGCAGAGGAGCTGGCTTTTTCCTCTGATCCTTTTAGCCCACATGGGGTATTAATCTTTATGAAGGATTTCTAACTCAATTTTTGAGATTTTTCATTCTTCAGCATTTGTGGTTTTTTTCCAAATACTCTTATTTTGCTTCTAGCAGAGGCATTTGGACCAATTATTTCAGAGATATTTATTTCCATCTTGCCTGTTTTCCTGGGAAGCTGAAATAATGACAAGGTAGGGATCAGTGTTGCCTGCTTGAGCATTCTTGTCTTTCCTGATACCTCATGGACAATGAGTAGGGAATTTTGAAACAGATACTAGAGAGAGCAGGTCAGAGCTTGAGATCACAACAAGAATTTTGCTTGAATAGTTCTTATTCTGGAATCAATAAAGCAGCCTGGAAGTACCATCTCCTTTATTTTTGTAACATTTAGATGCATCTAAATAAAACCATCTTGGTTTACTGCTGGATAATCCTGAGGCTGTCTAAGGAATCCAGGCTGGGTGAATCCATGAGCTGCCAGGTCAGATTCATTGTTTGTAATGAACTGCACTGAAACCTTCCCCTTTTTGAAGGAAATATTCTATTTATAGAGAGAAGCTGAGATTTGTGGAGCATTCATGTTACTTGTTTCTGGGAATTTCTTGTAACAGTCCTCCAGTGTTCAAAAAAGCTCATTTTAGACATGGATACCCTTCCTATTCTTTTATTCTTTCATGAACAAACCACAGCAGCCCCTCCACCCCCCAAAAAAGCACCAACTGGGTTCCTGAGCCATGATTTTTCTGTTCAGACACCTTGAGGATTTGTCTCTCTCCTGTTCCTCAGTTTATACAATTATTTTAAGCTGTTTATATAGATGCCTGGACACTTTGCTGCTGACTCCACAGAAAAAAAATCTTGCTGTTTTCCTTTGAGAGAGCTTTTCCCTGCCAGGGGAAGGTCTCTGGGTGGATTCCTACCTTGGAGGTGACCTCCTCAGCATATTAACTTGCCAGCCAGACCATTAAATCTTGTGGGAATAAACAAAGGCAGGTCCTAATGGAGTCATTCTGCATGTCTTGGCTCTGGCTGGTGGTTTCTTCCATTCCCTCTGGCAGGCAAATGTGTTTATTTCTGATTTATGTTACTGAAGAGCAGACGTGTTCTGGGAGTCCGCCCTGCATAATGGGGCTTTAATTGTGGCTCACTGAATAACCTCATAAAAAGAAGGCCCCGTTTTACCAGGTGATTCAAAACTGAAAAGGCTGCAGTGAAATAAGACAAACTCTGAGCCCATTTAGTCCCTGCACATCTCAACACACAAGAAATGAGAGAAGTGATCTTGCACTTGGATTGTTTCTACTTCACTGTGGGCCATAAATGTGTTTTCTTTGTTTCTGTATTTCAAAGGAAAATTGGAATTAATTTGAGAGTCGTTCCTTTCCACAGGGATGAATATGATGAAAATAAACTTTGACTAGTAGGAAAAAAGCAATACTACCGAGTCAGCCAAGCAGAGGGGGAAGTTAAATTTAAGATGGTGTTAGGCAGAGAGCAGCTACAGGAGATTTCTCCCACACTGCTGTGTCCGTGTCAATTTGAACTGACGTTTTCTCCTCCTCCTCACTCTGCTTTATTGTTCATTAGAAGATCAGACAACTGGAAACTGAGAGCTTCCAGGCAGCAAAGCTGTTAAAACCTTTTATAAAATCTTCAATAGGACCTCTTCATAACCACTTGCTTCAGCTATTTATCCTGTCCATTCTCTGTTTGAATTAATAATGAACAGTGAATATGCTAAAATAAGTTCAGTGATGCCACATCCACCTATTTAAAAAATGATGAATTATGCTTTCTTCTGCATTTATCTTGTGTATCAAATGGGCATTTTTTTAAGTGATGGTGTCCTCCACGTATAGCTTGTGTCTGTTGTACCTTTTCTGGAACTGGGCAGAATTTAGACCTGTAAATAAGAAATAATCCAAGAAGAAATTAAAACTGAATTAATAAATATACAGAAGTGTACAGAAAGTTTCCCCTTGGGGGAAAAAAAAAAAGGGTTGAAATATTTGTGGGTTTTGGAACTGTAAGGAAAACCAACGTTTTATTGATTTATGAATCCTTTAGTGGGGGGTGTAGGGAATCTGCACCTGCTCCTCAGTTCTCTCCACTGAGGTTGCACTCTGCTTTTACAAGCTTGCACAGTATCTGGAAATCCAGTCCTCTCCCTGCCTGTTTTCCCTTTCTAGGTACTCATTCTGATGGAGCTCTTGATCCATTCAGACCACGAGCAGGAAAAAAATCTCATTTCTCTTCCTCAGCACCAGCACAAGATGAATGCCTGTGGATTGCTCAGGAAGGCTGTTCCCACCTCAAGCAGTGCCCAGCTGCCAGCACAGCTCGGGAGCTGATGAGGGCTCTCACTCATGTCACATTTAGCAGTGCCTTGATGATGCCTTAGGTTCCAGCTTTTATATTTTTAAATCCTGCACTGCCCAGTGTGGGACTCTGGAGTTCCTTGGAGCCTGTTGGCTGCTGCTCTCTTGTGCCAGACAGACACAACAAAGCCTCTCCCAGCTCCTTGTTCAAGGACACTCAGGCTGTCCCAGGCCCAAAAGGTGTAAACCAGGGCCTCTGGAGAGGGGGAGAAATGGAAGAAATTCCATCATTAGCTCAAGTTTGAATTGGGGAATTGATGCTGATCTGCAAATGAACCAAACCTATCAAAGTGTGAAGAACTCGGGACTCGGGGCCCATCTTGGGGTCCAGCTTGGATGTGGCCTTTGGCTCCCCAGGGTGCACCTTTGAAGGCCTTTCAGATAAATATCCACCTTTATTCCCTTCCTCCTGTCTGGTCTCTGTTTCTAGGTAGCCCCTCAAGGCACCATGGAAGCCTTCGCCTCTCAGCCTGCTGCCTCTGAGCCTTTTCCTCTCGACAACTGCAACTTGAGACCTCTTGACTTTGTTTTCGAAATGCCTTTAGCACCTCCAGATGGCCGTGAGTCAGTGAATTCCAGCGTGCTGCAGAAATTATCCCTTTCAATACAAGTTAAACACGTTTTGACTCTGTTGCTAATTTTCAACTTAGGCTTTGGAGCAGACTGCTAAAACTTGTCCTCTTCCTAATCATTCTCCTTAAATGAAATACTTCAGCCATAAAACATGCACAAAAGGGCAGTAATCAAAAACCTTTCCATAGCTGAGCTGTACAGGGAGATATTTCTGAGATGTTCAGGTCTAAATTAATGATTCTGTCCTCTGGTCAGGCCAGGTTTATGTTTTGCAGGATCTGGGTAAGACAGAAGTGAAGGTGTTTGATGGCCCAGCTCCCCTGGAGTGGGAGGTGTAATCATTCTGTAATTGTGGAGCACTGATTCGGGTCTCTGTGTTAAATTTACGAACGTGACAAGGTCATTAGGAACAGCTACCTCGTTAGAGCATATGACAGAACAAAAAACCTTGTTTATAATGAAGGAAATTGAGTGAGTGAGTGAGTCAGTGGATCAATTAACTTAAAAAGCAGTTTTCATTGTCTGCCTGTCCCCTGCCTGCCAGCTGAACAGGGTTAGTGACCCTTGGTTTTATTTCCTTCTGGCTGTGGATGGACGTGCAGGGGATGGATGTGGGGCTGGGAGAAGGTTCAGGCACTGCCTGCTCTAGACACTCACAGCTTCCTCCTCCGAGCTGCTGAGGGCTTGGTTTGTACTACGGAGGAGACAAAGGATATTCCAAATCTTTTAGATTAGTAAAATTTTAGTTCTCTAATAGCAACACTTGCTTGCTGAATGCATTCTGAGAAGTCCAGCTGCACCAGACATGGATTTTCCAGTTGTGTCCAAGGCCCTGGAAGGGGAGGACAGCCTTGTGTACATCTGAGCCAGCTTTAGTCATGGAGCATGCCAGGGGTTCAGGTTTGCATCAGTGTGACAAGTAAAATCTGTCTCTAAATTAACAGCCTTGAAATTGAAAAATTCTTGTTTTGTTGGGAAGAACACAGGTGTGGAAAGAATGCTTGGCTTAATGAGCTTATCTAATCTCAGTCTCCTTCATAAGTACTAGCCTGACTGTAAATATTGAACTTCTTTTTCGAGATAATAGCCAAGAATGCTTCCTAACCACATGAGGATTTACCATTTCTGAATAGCTAAAAAGCTGAAACTAATCAGAAATACGAAAACTCCATAAAACTGAACATTTTGCAACATTGGTGTGTTGGAACTGGGAGCTCCCTCTGGACTGGGCACAGGCTGGAGCCAGTCCTTGGCAAGAATTTGTGCAAGTGCCTCAGGTGCCACAAATCCTCTGTATTTCTGCAGAATAACTTTCAGGTGGTTATTATGATCCTTGAGGTTTTTCTAGTCTTCTCCCTGTGGACTGTGCCTGTGCACATCTGAGAGCAGGGGAAGGTTCCTGCCAGGGAGGTGCCACCAGCCTGCAGACCCCACCCCGTGTCCCGGGGGAGCTCCCAGGGTGTCAGCCCGGCTGCCCTGTCTCCTCTCTGGAGACAGCTACTCTAAACACTGGGGATGGTGTTTATCCTCGGGGCCAGGGCTCCATCAATTTGTGCAGTTTATGTTGGGAAGAGACAGTAAAACTGGTGCTTACAAGAATTCTGACTGCACCCGCTCCAGACAAGAAGACCCTCGCGTCCCCCGGCCCCGCACGTGGTGGGCAGTGGGGACCACCCCAGGAGGAGGTTTGGGGTCTGGCGAGGGCTGGAGGGTTTGCTCTGGCTCTCAGTCCAAAAGGCAGTGAGCAGCTGGGATGGGGAGGAAAATCTGGACACTCCAAGGAGGTGGTGGTAGAAGAAAAGTCCCCGTGGGGGGATTGGGAGAGGGTATTTGGGCTCTTTGTGGGACTCGGCAACACATCGCAGGTGACGGGAAGGGCGAGACCTCCTGCTGCTGAAGAGGTGCTGGGAAGGAGAAAATGCTAAATCTGGGTGACATTGAGTGCTGAATGGCAAGGTCTGACAAGCATCCCAAATGATCCCAAATGATGCTTGACAGGGATTGAAATCACATGGATACACAGGATGGGGAAAGGTAAAAGGAACTGCTGTCCCAGGGACATCATCAGAGGGTGGGATCCCTTCACAAGCAGAGACTGAAACAGCTGCTTGGAGACATTTCACCTCATATTGAGGGTTGAGATCCGTCTGCAGCACTTCTCCAGCCATCCTCTGCTGCCAGGACTCTGTAGTTGTTGACTTTTTCCAGCTTCTTGGGTAAGGAAAGGAGGCTGCTGGGAAAGCAGTGCCCTGCCCTGGTGAGCCATGGAAAGATGCTTTGGCAGGGGCACTTAGCAGGGGCACTTAGCAGGAAGGAAGGATCCTGACAGCATTGCTGTCATCCTCTTCCCAGCACAGGACCTCCAAAACCCAGCAGAAAACCTAGGGGAACATGGGCAGTGTGTGGCTGCCCCAGTGGCCTCCATCCACAGAAACCTGGAGATGCCCGGTGGGAAGTCACTGCCTGGTGCAAGGCAGCAGCTGCTTTGTTGAGGTGCTGTTTGATTGTTTTGCTAAAGCAGCTGCCTCTGCCTTATTAATTAAGAAGAAATTACTGACTGAAAGGAGTAATTCTGGCTCGTACTTTACCTTGATTTTTTTCCTTTGGGGCAAGGAGAGACTATCCCGTAACACTTGTCTACCTGAAATCACAGGATCTCTTGGAGATCTGCCTTATGCCTTGTCCTCTTGTTAAAGAAAGAGGGGATATTTAAAATCAGCTAGACCCCCACCAGGAGCTTCATCTTCTCAGCAGCCCAGACTCAGAATGGGTGAGCTCTGTTAATTCAGAGCATCTTGGCAAAATACTCAGTTGAGGACCCAGTGGAGTACTCCAGGAGTCATCATTCCAGGTCATTTGTCCTGCCTGTGTGAGAGTTACAACTCTCGACAGGTTTGGATTCCATTTCATTTCATTCACCAATTTTGTAACCATGGGTAACAGCAGAACTGACGTGGCTCTGCGCTGCTGCAAGGAGGCTGTCAAGGTTGTCAGGTTTTAAAATCAACCTGCTTTGATGACTCTTCTGTTCCACAGCATTTACCTTACAGAGTTTGCCCTGAAAAACCTGTTTAAAAAATACTTTCCTTTTTTTTGCAGCAAGTGAACTGAAAGCAAGATAGAAAAAGTTCAAGGATGCCTTTGCAAAAGACTGGTGTGTTGCCAGAGATACAAGACCTGGCTTGTTCTTGTCTTCTCCCTTGAAGAAAAAATAAGTTTACTTCGTTCTGAAGTGTGTTGGGAAGGATGAGGTTCAGAACAGACTCTTCCTTCCTACAGGATTGGAGGAGCCACGACCTCTTGGAGGCTTTGAGCATTTGTCACTTTGGAAGTGCAAAGGAGATAAATCTGCCCGTGGTCAGTAAGGGTTTCAGGGCTTTGCTTTTTCTTTTCTCTCCTTTATGAACATCTGCCACTGACTTCCATGCTGGGAGGAAGGTCCCCTTTTCATTAGGATGTGCCAGCTGATGGCCACATCCCACGGGCAGCAGTAGTTACACCCCCCTGACTGTGCATGAAGAATATAATGTATTAAAATAATCTAGAACAAACTATAAAAACACTTAAAAAACAAACCCAAAGCAAAATAATTCTTTTAAATCTACTATCTCATTGTTTAAAATGAAGCTGTACTCATCATGAGTGAAATGCTGCCTCCCATTTAAGTCCATCCTTCAAAACTCTTCCCAAAGTCCTCAAACACAACCTTTTCGGTTACAAGCCTGCCTGAATTCACACACAGACACTTGACATTCTTTGGGCGACAGTGAAGACAGGAAAATAAACTGGAAACCCCTTTTTCTCTCAAGCATTGCCTTGAAGACTCCCCACAGCTTCTGGAAGTCAGTCCAGGCTCCAGAAAGCATCCTCTGGATGCTAAACCTGCTTTCTAAACCTTAAATTATGAAACCCTTTGAACAGAAGAAACACGTGGCCAGCAAATGTGTGGGACCAGCAGCAACTCAAAAAACATCAAGGGCTCAGCAGATTTTCTGCTGCTCACACTGCCTGGGCTCTGTTAAGCACTCAGACTTTGCTGGTCTGTCTGTAACATCTGTTTTTAACACTGGATGAGAGTTTGGTCTCAAAAGTACCTGAGCAGTTACAGGTGAGTTGTTTTTAATGACACATCTTGCTGGAGACTGATGGCAGCTTCAGAGAGACCTTAATCCAAGTGGAGCCAAATGTGGGAGGGTCTGAGCTGGGAGGGAACAAGGACCAAAGGTTTCCAAATCTGGGGAAGGTGAGCACTGTTTTGGAAGGCTAAATTTAGGGGCGATTAAATGAGCTCTTAATTAACCAAATATTCCTCCCGCTTGCATTTCCAAATTATTCAATAACTGAACAATTATAATGAGCTCAGCAAGTAATTACTCTCCATTCCTCACCAACTGCAGCCTTGGAACCCACCAGCTGTTAATGTGCCGGGAAATGAACTCCATCAAGTGTGAGTCAAATAACTGAAAACTGAACAGGAAAAAGCCCCCACAGGTTGCCAGGCACTGTAAGGAAAGCTGTTCCCCCATGCTGAGTCCCTGAGTGTCCCTCCCAGACTGAAGATCCATCATGAAGATGATGAGTGTGGGCTGCAGCTGCAGGACTCTGTTTTCATGGGTGCTCTGGCAGGGATATAAATGTTCCTCATGGTTATTCTGCCTCATGAGGCTTTACAGAGCCTCCCTGGGGGCTAATGGGCATCTCTAAAGGGGGAAGCCACTGCCCTACTCACTGACCAGAAAGGAGAAGGCAGAAGTAAAGCCCAAACCCTCTAAGAACACAAGATTTTTTCCAGTTGCAGCAGAGTAAAAGTCGCTGGGATTGTGAATTTGGCCATTTACTGGCCTGAGTTTAACTGATACGTTAAACAAGAACAAGGTCAGGTGCACTGAATCATTTTTAAATGGTTTTTAAAACACATTTGAAGATGCTTCACATGCACTCCTTTTCACGCCCATCAGTTTTACCAGTTCAGCTGCCTGGGAGGAGGCAGGGAACCTGACCAGGACAAGAAATAATTACTTTTGTCTTGACTGGGGAAAAAAAACCAACCCTCAACCCTATAAAGTAAAATGACTTAATCTTTTAAAATTACAAAACTGCAAAAACAGATGTACCAGCCTCAGTGAGGGGACAGAGGAGGTGGAAGGTGGAGCACCAGCAAAGGAAAAGCTTCTTAAATCATCCTCCTGTCTGTGCAGACCTTACTTCTCCAATGGAGCTGAAGGATTTGCTGGTAGAGTCACACCTGCAGGAACATGCCCACTTTCTGATTAGGTTGTGGAAATCAGTAGAGGCTTCTGCCTTCTCTGTGGGCACCCTGAAACAGCTCTGAAATCCAAGAGGTAAGAAATGTCCCCAAAGCCTTGAAACTCCCACTGGGGCATCACAGAATGTGGTGGGTGGTGGTTTTAGCTGTGGAGCAAAGCCAGGGTGGAAGCAGAGTCCCTGGGAGAGGTTCCAGCTTATTGCTGAGGAGGAAATGTGGCACAAAGAAGGGACAGAACATGCAGGGACAGAAAAATAAGCCCCATAAGGTTAAAGTAAGAACAGCAAAGACAGCAACATGGTAAAACCAAACACGTTTCTGCTGAACACATAACCCAAACATCACGTTTGATCCATGATCTTTCTGCTCAAGCTCTTCTCAACACAGGCAGGGGATTCCATCTTTGGTGAGCAGTGGGAATGCACATTATGAAGGCAGGCCCTGGCATGGGGTCTGTAATTACACACAGACCCTCCACAGGCTGAGTCTCAAACACGCACCTCGAGCTCTCCAGAGATAAACATTTACTGAAAAACGGGACAGAAGGCAAAAATGTCTAATGAGAGGCTGTTTTGATGCCTTTTTTTGAGCTCTAAGCTAACGTGCTCATGCCAGCGAGCTTCTCTATTTCTTCCTGCACCCTGACACTCCCAGAGGGGTAGGGACATCCCATTCCTGCTGCCCCACACTGCCTCTGTGGCTCCTCACCCTGCACTGTGAGGGTTTGGAGTGGAGTTGGAGGCTCCTGTACAGAGCAGGTTTGCTTGTGAGCACAGCAAACAGGGCAGGAAGGGAGGAAGGATCGCAAGAGAGGAAAGCAAGCTGGGACTCGGCCGCCTCTGGAAGGGGCATGTGGCCGTCAGAGCAAGGGCTGGTTCTGCACAGAGGTGCTGGCACGAGGGGAGATGTCCCCAGACCTGTGGGGCAGTGCCTGGGCACGTGCTCTGCCCCTCAGGTGCCCATCTCCTCCCCCTGCATTCCCCACACCAGGTGAAAAGCCTGATTTCCAGAGGCAGCATGGAGATGACGCAGCTTTGCCTTCCTCAGGCTCCTCTCAGCCTAAAGCCATTTCTCTGTGCTCTCATTAATGAGTAACTCAGGGTGACACATCAACCACCTCACATTTGCGTTTTGCAGGGAGTGTGGCTGTCAAAGCCCTTCTCCCCACACCTGAGGTCACTCTCACGCTGCTTCCAGAGGCCCCTCTGGGACTGTGAACACAAGAACTGGAATCGGGGGATAGAAACACCTTCCCCATACCATGGAGTTATAGGTTTGCAGCTTTTTTTTGTCTTTTGGACTAAACCCAAACCTTCTTACTTTTTTTTTTCTTTTTCTGAATAACAGAGATCGATACCAAATACCCCAGAGCACACAATGCTCAGGAGAGAAAATATTCTCTTATGTGGATGGAAGTAAAAGCCCAAGTGATGCTCCAGTCCTGTCCTCATCACTCCACTGTGGTCCCTCCCCACTTAAATGAGATCTGCAAGGAGCTTTTCCTCTAACACTGGGCACTGCAGCATGTAGGGCTTCACTTTCTCATCTGGCCTTAAAGAAGCTACAACAAGGATTGAAGCAATGCTTTGAAGTTTGAGGGACATTTTCCATAATAAACTCGCCTTGGTATTAAAAAAACCCAACACATGAAAGCAGCCAAGCAAAGTTAGCTGGTTGTTATTTCCTCTGCTTCTGTTGTTGGGAATTAATTGTGCTGTGCCTCAGGCAGGCAGAGGTTCCTCGACAGATTTAACCATTCTAAAAGGATGCCAACAGCAAAATGACAGGGAAGTTCTGTTGAGTTTAGCAGTCAGTAATGGGCGTTGGGATAATTCTTGCTATCCAGCCTCCTCTGCATGGATAACGAGCTCTTAGAGCAGGCTGAGGCACAGGCTCTGCCCTTACCTCCACTGATCCCAGTGCTCCCAGCCCATAACGTGGGGAGGAGGCTCCCAGGAGGTAAAGAAGAGATTTTGCTTCCCTGCCTATCTCCTCCTATTGTTTCTCACCGAGGAGGGGCTGTAAAGAGGGTATTGATGCACTGAAATGATGGTGTTTTTATCAGGAGGCTCATTCCAGTTGTGATCCCAGCCGGGCACGGCTGCCAAGGCTGGGGGTGAAGGAGCATCTTCACTGCCCAGCTGCCATAAATGAAAAGCAGAGAGGTTCTGGTCCACAAACATCTCCTCTGTCTGACCATGAACAGCTACCCTGAACCCTAAGTTACCCCTACATGGAGACCTTTTCCCCTTCATACGGAGCATCTCTCATCCAGCGACCTCAAAACCTGTCCCACACAACAGTGACACCTTAAAACACCTGCAGAGACACTGGAAATAGCGTTGCTGTTTTCCAGGCACTTCATGAACAGCAGCACGACCCCAAGTGACTTCCCTGGGGTCATTTTCTAGGAGGAGCCAGGACTTCTGAGCTGCCCCGTTCCAGTGAATGCCTCTGCTCAGCTCCAGCACTGTGGAGTGCTGCCTCCACAGGCAGCTCCAAAATCAAACCCTTGTAAATCTCTCCTGGCTTTCATTCAGTCTCTTGTTCTAAGCCTGCCTGAATTACCAACAGCACAAGGGCTTTCAGGGTAGAGGCCTCTGAGTGCCCAGCAGCAGATGATGTGAAGGAAGGTAAATACATCACTTGGCTGCAGGGCACGGTGCAGGCAGGGGCTGCAGACTCCTCGAGTATTCCTGCTACCAGCCCTTTACCTGGACACTGCCCAGGGGCCGGAAGCTGCTTTCAAAAAGCGGTGGCTGGAGGTAACCGGGGCTCCAGCTGATTTTATAATAATGCCATTTCTGTAAAATATTGCCTTCTACGGTGTTGAACGAAAGAAAAACCCCATCTGTTACAAAGAAAAAGCAGAAACTCGATGTAAACCTGTGGGGTTACTGGGATTTTGAGCAGTGCAGTGCTGGGACTGGCTGCCAGCCCATGCTCCCCGAAGGGAGGATGATGTGGGAGCCTGGCACAGGAGCTGGTGCTGCCTCCTGCCATGCCCAGCTTGCCTGGTGGGACCTGCATCTCCCAGGAGGTTTAGGTGTCCTCTGCTGCACGTGCCAAGGGTGCTGCTGTCTCTCCCCTTTCAGCATTACCACATTACAGTTACTTTACCTGCTCCATTCTTGCAGATTTTTGAAAGATAGGTTCAATGTACCCAAGAGTAATTGCTCTGTAGTGCCTTTTCCTGGGAGGCTTCTTGCAAGAGGCAGCCTTGTGCTTCTCAAATGTCAAGCTGATATTTAAAAGAATAACAGAGGTAGAAGGCTGTGAGTTTGATGGACGTCCCTGGCTTGCAGGAGCACACGGATGAAGGGGAAACTGTCTCTAACAGGCTGTGTTTATGGACACACCACATTTAGCTGCAGGAATCTCCCTTGCTTTGTTTGGATGGAATCATGTTTGGTTCTAGTTAAGAATTCAGGAGCTGAATTCAAGATCCTAACAGGAATGCACAAGGAAAGACTAACAGCATCTCGGAGAGATTGGCCAAAACAAGCTGGAACAAACTTGGCAGATTTTACTTCTCCAGCATTAGCATGGCTTTGGTTTTAGAACTGTTCCTTCTGCCAAGCATGGCTGATACTGCTGGTGCTTTGACTGTGCACAAACTTATTTACTACTTTCCTTCCAGATATCTTGATGGAGGGGTCTGGGTGGGATTTTCCACAGTACTGAAGTTCAGCCTTTTTAATAAATGCTTTAATGAATGCTTTTTAATTCTTCACCTCGTCTCTCTCTGTAGAAGTGTTCCTAGTGCTCACCAAAATGTTTCATTTAAATTAAAATTTCTATTATAAATGGAGAGAACCAGAAAAGCAGAGCCCAAATGCCAGAACACTTCTACAGGATTCATTTCTCCCTTTCCTCTTTTAATTCTCCCTTTCTTGGGTGGAGGACCAAAGTAAAATGATGCAGCAGTTTCACTTCGGTAAATTCCATTGGGAGCATTTTCTCTGGGGACAAGATGGCTCCACTTGGGGCCACAGATCACAAAGCTCAGTTTTGACCACTCAAACTTGTTAAACTGAAATTAGTCTCCCCCAAAGGTGATATTTGCCACACCAGAAACTCGGTGTGGGCAGAAAGCTGCATTCCTGAGCAGAAATATTTATGATTTAAAAAGGCCCTTTCGATATATGTCCCATTTAGGATTTCAATATACCTATATTTAGTATAATATTACCATATTAATAACTTTTTTCAGTGTTGGGTGTCTGACAGAAGCTTGTTGCATCCCAGAGGTTTGGCTGGGAGGAGTTCCTCCATCTGCCTTCACAGAGCTCAGCCTGAGCCACCCAACCCCTCCCAACACTTTGCCACCAACTGACGCATCCTTTCTCCCTGCTGTGCTTTAGATCCATTCCCAAACAAGGGCAAAAAACTCGTATAATGCTAATAACAATGACTTTACAGGGTGCTTACACCCTGCGAAGCTGTGGCTACTGTTTCGAAGACAAAGCAATATATTTCTCATAAGCCACAGTAATTAACTCAGCGTCTCTCTATTCCCCAGAAAAACTAGAAACTAACAGCCAACCCCAATATTATCAGGCAGAAAAACCCCAGCTGGGCTAAACTGGAGTTAGTCACCAGCTCTGGGTGTTTCTGTGGGTGCTGGCTGGGAGGATGCTGTGCAAAATGACAGGAATGAAGTTAGTCTGGGTTTGGCATGAGAAGAAACGTGGGAGAGGAAAGTTAACTCTTGGAAGTAGGTTCTCTTCCTCTTCTCTTCTCTTCTCTTCTCTTCTCTTCTCTTCTCTTCTCTTCTCTTCTCTTCTCTTCTCTTCTCTTCTCTTCTCTTCTCTTTTCTCCTCTTCTCATCTTCCAGATGCCGTAGTAATGCTCTACTTTTAAGGTATAAAATGCTCTTATGTAGTTACCTTGTGATGTGATTTGATAAAACCTCTGTGTTTAAAAGACTAGAAATAAAACCAAATTTTCTTCCCAAGACCTCAGGATGGGAACTTGGTGCTGCCACCAGAGGGACTCCGAAATGCGACGGAAAAGCCGAGTGTCCTCAAACCAGGCAAACTTCTGGCAAAGCTTCCTGACTTTCTGGGGCTGCTCTGAGGATTTGTCTACGTTCTCTGCACCCAGGGCTGGAGGGCTGAGCTCTGACAGGAGCTTTATGTGCTTTTTTCTCTCATAATCTGCTGATTATGAATAGATTATAATAGATTATAATAATTATGATCTCAGTCACCCTGCCCATTCCCCACAGTTAATCCAGCTGTGCATCCTGCAGCTCAAGGTACAGAATGCTCATCAAGTCCCCTCTCTTTCGCTGGCTTCCCTGGTGTTGTCACACACTAAGCACCAAACCTGACTGCTGAAAGAGGAGTTTAAAAGTTACTGATTTGCTTGCACTCGTGATGGAATTGTAATGTGGGGTTTTCGAGCGTTTATTGCAAATTTGTTTTTCAAAAGTGGAGAGAAAGAAGACTTAAAAAAAAAAGTGACTGAAGGTAAAGGCTGCAAAAATTCCATAAGGTTCAGATGGATTCTCCTGTGTCTGATGAAAACAACCATTCTCATTTGCCCCACAAAGGAATGATCTTGGTCTTTTCAAGTAAAAGTGGAAAAATTGCCATTGCTACAGCAGCTCCCATCTGAGGACCTCCCACCATAAAGGAAGGAGAGAGCACTCAGGGTGAAACTGCTTTTCTTTCCCAGTCTGTTTTTTTTT
>VZTE01004909.1:108859-131140 GCA_013397775.1 Eulacestoma nigropectus | reverse complement strand
CCGGGAATGGGGCTCCCCGAGCCGGGAACGGGGCTCTCCCCTCCGAGAACGGGGCTCTCCCCTCCGGGAACGGGGCTCCCCGAGCCGGGAACGGGGCTCTCCCCTCCGAGAACGGGACTCCCCGAGCCGGGAACGGGGCTCTCTCCTCCGGGAATGGGGCTCCCCGAGCCGGGAACGGGGCTCTCCCCTCCGAGAACCGGCCTCTCCCTTCCGACGATGGGGTTCTCCCCGCCGGGAACGGGGCTCCCCGAACCGGGAGCGTGTCCGGAGCGCCCCGCGGCCCCCGCGGAACGAGCCCCGCCGGGCAGCGTCAGCCTGCGGGAGCTGCCTGAAAAGTTTTCCTGGCCACTCCGCTGGAATTTGGCGCTCCCCTGGCGCGGTGGCATCGCTGGCGATGGGGCTCGGCGCTGTGCTTCAAGTCATCAGGCAAAGAGGTGTCAGTGGCCGACAGGGAGAGCCAGAGGCAGCCGCGCTCCGCAGGTGCCCCGCGCACGGCGCTCCAGATGCGCTCGGAGAGAGGCTGAGGTGGAGGTGGATACCGAGCCCGGGCTGAAACACCCTCCTTTCTCCTTCTCGTATTTTGAATTTTACCCTGGAAAGCACGACAGTGCTTTAAGGTTTAAATAATTAATAAGATTTAAAAATCGAGCTTTAGTGGTGGCTGGCTCTTCTGAAGACAGGGAAGCACAGAGTGGGATGTATATGAGGTTCACAGAGACAACTTTTCCCCTTAGGCAAGAAGTCTGGGGGCAGTTGCAAAATCAATAAGCACCTTACATTCCCATCTTATTTTAGAGAAAGCAGAGATAGGGCAGCCCATAGCCCAAGGACAACTTTCCAAGGGTACCAGAATTCCCTGTATTCCCTCAGCTACCATTGATTTCCAATAAGAATTAACTGGCTTTTACACCTTCAAACATTACTGTTTAAACCAGAGTGCTAAAACGACCGGTATGTGTTTATTTGCTTGTTTTAATCCCTCCTGAAAGTGCTTTTGTGCAAACTGTTGTCTATTTCTCTGCGGCATGCTACGAAGTGGTGAAAGTCTCGTTGACTTGTAGGAGCAGGATTCAGCCCTATAAAAATATTGTCTTGAGCACTTGATTGTAATCTGCAGTGAAGTGAACACACAAATACAACCCTGCTTTCCTTCCCGGTACTGCTCATCAGTGCTCGCGTCTCTCTCCGAAGCGCTCCAAATGCTCAAAGCTATATCCAATAAAGGGCTGGCTCAAACATGGTTTGCATGCTGGTGAGGGAGAAGAATCTAAATTGAATTATTGTCAGGCAGGGGGTTGCTTTATCAGATCCAGCCATCACACTGAAGAAGTTCAGATCCAAGCACTGAGGTGGAATTTGCTTTTCACTGGAAGTTTGGACTCCACCCCGTGCCAGCGCCCTCGGCAGCCCCGCATTCCTCTGCGGCAGCTGGACAGAGCAGCTGGGAATGCAGGCGGATGCTTTACTGGGGCCAAATCCTGCCTGCATGGCAGTCAGGGGGATTGACTGCCACAGGCTGCAAGTAAGATCCGGATTTGGCATAAATAGATCATCTCTGAGAATTAGGTTGCATGCAACTTTAGCAGTCCTGTCGCCTTTTTGTTTTGAAGTTGTTCTCTCACTGTTTTTTTATCTGTCTTCATCTAGTGGCCAAGACAGAGGGCAGAGAGAGAAGGGAACAGATATTTTGTTTTCTAATTTGTTTTGGGTGACCACACGAGGTGTTAGAGGTAAGCAGAGTAATATGTTCTTCTAGACAGAGGATTACTTCATCTGTTTAGTAAATGCCTAATTTCAACTTCCCAGTTTTCCTTCCAGTGCAAGAATGTTTAATTAAGCAACACTGGGCATCAATGAGCCTGAGAGACATTCGTTTCCTTGAACGTGTAGGATACACACATGTATCCATGGGAACTTAGTCCTGTTCAACTCTTCAGAAATAGTTTGTTGCCTGAAGTTGTTCTGCAGCACAGCAAAAGCTGTTCTCTGAACAAAAGGCACTTCTGCCCTCCAACACTCTGCTCTCACCATGCCCTGAACCTCTTCCGCACACCCACAGGCATTAACAGAGCACTTCATACCCGGTGGAATTGGGCCTGGAGCGTGTGAGAACCGTGATCAATCAGAATTAAAAGGGGGACGATGCAGGAGTCTGGAATACTGGTGTTTCCCATTTGTCTGTGTACACAAGGAACACATCTGTCAGCAGTGTGGGTGACAAGCTACCAGAAGAAGTGGTGAATTTTCCATTTCTCCAGCTGTCTAAGTAAGGACTGCAAGTGCTTTTTTGGAAGATGAATTTTAATCAAACAGGAATAAGGAGCTCAGTGTATAATTACTGTCAGAGTAAATCCTCAGGGACTTGCACACAAAGCCAAGTCATCAAGGATCAAATTGTCTTATGAACCTCAAGATCTGTTATTCCCTACGTGGTTTTCTTGTAATTTTCTAAAAAGTATTGGTATGCAAATGATCAATAATGCCGAATCAGAGACTCATGGAATCACAGAATGGTTTGGGTTGGAAGGGCCCTTAAAGCTCATCCAGTGCCACCCCTGCCACGAGCAGGGACACCTTCCACTGTCCCAGGTTGCTCCAAGTCCTGTCCAACCTGGCCGTGGACACTTCCAGGGATGGGGCAGCCACAGCTGCTCTGGACAATACCTTGCACATGTACTTCAGGTGCAAAATTTCTCCTCTGGAGCCACGTACAGCTCATGCTGAGCATACCCAGCCATCTTAAAATATAGATCCATGTGGCATTTTATTGTCTGCTTTGAATAGAATTTTTTTTCAGGTGCTCAGCACCTAATTTTAGAACTTCCTAACAAATTTGCCTGCCTGTTAGGGAGCAGACAGTAGCAGTCTACGTGGTGAGGGCTGTTGGAGCAGCCATGTCCAATTTTTTTTTTTTATAAAGCCCTTGATTTCCTCTATGAATAACTGTGAAGGTCACGGTATATATGGTGGGCAGCTGAAGGCTGTTGCCTTGGCAAATTGAAAGGCAGCTCTCATTGCTCCATTCAGCTGTGACAGGCTTCCAAACCTAGTGCTGTCTGGACAAAAGGTAGGCAATGAGTTTGTGGAAGCAGAGGCTCCCTGTTAGGCACCATTTTGGTACATGTTGTCCTCCTAAAGTACCTTCTGGGTGGAATTTTATTGTTGAGAGTGAATTTTGAGTTCAGGATAGGGAGCATGTGAAATGCTGCATCTGTGTCCTCGATGTGAGCTTTGGGGTAGAGGCGCTGTGGAGGGCAGATCCAGCCTTTGGCTGAGTTTGATTTTAGTTGTACAAGTTTTGCCTGGCCAGGTGGGCACTGATGTTTCTTGTGATACTCTTGTGCCCTGTCACTACATGGATGATCCTCTTCCCATTGGATTCCTACCCTGCAGGAAGTGAAAAGACTTAAATGATCACTTGCCAAAGCATCAGGAAAGTATTTTGCTTTGGCCAGGTTCAGAGGGGTCTTGATAGACTATCCAAGTGAGAAGGGCAGAGACTGGGATGTCTCTGGAGAAGCCTGGGGGTGAGGTTGGTTAGATCCCAAGCACGTGCTGTCAGATGAGATCCATACGTTCATTTCTTAATCCTAAACTTGGAGGCTCAGTTATCATCTGTTAGTGCAGAGCCTGTAAATGGAATGTAAAGTTGCAGTGGAAGTGGATGACAAAGAGGTATTGAAAGCAACTGCAGCTCAGTGTCCCATGGGATAGCCAGAGACTGCTTTGGCTGCGTCGCTGCCTCAGTAGCAGATCCTTTTCTCAGGTTACCACGCACTGGTGTATGACCCCTGCAGCTTGGCCAGTGAATCTCATCGCAGCAGGGTTTATGCTCTGCGATATGCACAGGGCCTCGTCGCTCTCTGAAATTGTTTCTGAACCAGTCATCACTGAGGTGCAGAGGATTATCTGAAAGCATGGACTGTGCACACTGATTGCAGTGGGGTCACTCCCGAGCTGCACAGATACGAGGAAAAGCAAATTGATCCCCAACTTCTGAATGTGTTGTTAACACAAATGTTTACATTTATCTTACAGAGTTGAATAGGCCCTTAAATTAAAATCTACAGGTATACCTTATTTCAAAGCTAGAGCTTTCTCTCCTCACTCAGATGTTTGAGATGCAAGTGTCCTAGCTCTGGAGGAGCCACTGGAGAGAACCCTCTGTAAGATCTCTAAAGAGGACTGTGTAGCAGGTTTCAGTCAGCGTTATTTCAGGAATGCAGTCGAATGGGTTTTAAAAACCCTCCCAGATAAAAAGAACATAGGAGGGACTTGTGCCTTTTAATCACAGCACTGCTGAGCAAGTGCTCTGTGGTTCCTGATGCCCTGTGAGGACAGCAGAGTCCCTGGCAGAGTGAGGTCTGAGGTGCCACATGGATTTGTGCCCACAGGGGATCTGGCTGGTGGTGGTTGCTCCCTTTGGAGGCAGCTGCAGGCCGGCTATAGGAAGGCACTCTCAGGGTCACTGAGTCCAATTCGGTGTCATTTCAAGCACCTGAGTGACAGATACGAGCCCGGAAAATCTGCTCCTCACCTCTCGTGCGTCCAAAGCCATCAAACACCTTTGGAGTGCTGCAATGAGCCTGAGACCTTCAGTACTGAAGGCCACACCTGGCAGAGAATACAGTGGCCACACAAAAAGGTGAGGAGATCAAAGGCTTTGTCCTTGCTTTTTGCAGAAGATAAAGAGTGTAAATTGTGTGCTATTACGGCGACTTTCAGCCGCTCTGGGTTTTTGGGATCTTCTCCTTGTGTTAAAGTGCTTGAGATCATTTTACAATGGAAAAAAATACATATCAATAACCCCAAGTCATTTCCTGCAGAAACTCAAACCACTACCATTACACTTAGATGTGAATTCTTTCTCCTCCCCTGAAAGACAGAATTGTACACTGAAAAAAAATAAAATCTTCTTCCTTTACCATGCGTGTGAGTGCAAAGGAGACTGTCTTGGCTCCAGGGAGGTTTTTATTGTTACACAACACAGCATCTGCACAGACTGTGCACTGCAGCGATGGTGCTGAACAGCTGGCAGAGATCTGGCCTGGAGAGCACAGGGTAGGGCTGGGGGGAGCAGCGGGTTTGATTTGGCAACCTGAGTTACCTTTTGTCTTGCTGAAGGAGATGTGGGAGTCGCATGCTCAGTGCAGTGTTGTTTTTGGGACTTGATTTGTTTTTGTTCAAGGTGGGAAGGCTTTTATTCCTATTTAATGGCTTTTTCTACTGGTGGAAAAATTAGGGGCTTTGTATCTGCAAATTTTTCCTCAAAGAGGGTTTGGTTTCTGACAGGCTAAACTCCACTTGGAGCATGCAAAACCTGCGGCACGCTCTCATCTCCACAGCTCAGCCTGCTGTTAATAAAGAGCTTCAGATGCTGGAAACTCTCTCTTATTTCCTGACTTCTGTGATGTTTCTTGGTCCACACCGAGCAATTGCCTTCAGGTGAGCAGTCTGCATTTCATGAGAGCTGTGAGAGGAGCTGATGGAGATCTGCAAGGATGGTGCATCCAGCATGGTGGAGAGGGAAACTCCTGCACTGTTTTGGAGGGACAATTAATAGAATGGATGTTTTTTCATATTGGTTTTATAAGAATGATATAAAAACTCTTGACAAATGTGAGAAAAGGATGGAAGCCCAAAGAATCTCCTTTTGCCAAAGAAACAATTCCTGGTCAAGCCTCATGCTTGGTGGCTGGGTCAGAGCTCACTTGAGTCAGCGTGAGCTTTTTCCTGGATTTCAGTGGGCTTTGGAGGAAGCCACTGATTAAAAACCAAACAAGAACAGAGCTGGGTCCGGCTTTGGGGCTGTTTGAACTGAGTGGTGATTGCTCCTTGGAGGTTAGCAGCACAACACCCTTTTAAAGGCGGATTATTTAAACTCCTGCGGCAGCAGCCACGCCCTGAACATCGCAAAGCAGTGCTGAGAGCTCTCCAGGAGTGCTTTGACTCCTGGCACAGCTCTTGGGATGAGGGTGATAGCTCTGTGTGTGCCTCAAAGCCTCTGCTTAGTCACTTCTCTCCTCATTATCTGTCTTCTCTCAAAGGTTTCTTCCTCCTGAACTCCTCAGAGAGGCGCTTGGTGCAGGTGTGTGTGTTATGCAGAAAAGGAGACTGTGCTGCAACCCAGCAGCACCATGCAGGGAATCTCACTGCTACCGCTTTTATCTGTAAGCTGACTTTTGTCTCCACATACCAGTGCCTCCGGGGAAGCTGAGAACCATGTGTTGTATTTTCATTCTAATGCTTCTCTGGCTTAATTATGTGAGGGTGTGTGTCGGAGTCTGTCAGTGTCGGATGTTGCTGCTGAAGGGGGATTTCAGGCAGTGAAACTCCAGCTGTGTGGGTACCCACGTAAGCTTTAGTAGCAGAGAAGTAGCAGAGAGCAGTGAGGTCCTCCTGATGTTTTTCCAGTGCCTTTGGATGAGATTTTGTCTCTCCAGATCTGTATTAAACGTGGTTTTAAAAGCCTTGAAATGGTGCAGAGGGCTTGCTCCATGTGCTCTACTTCCAGCCCCGAAATTATCTTCTTCTTTGTCCCAGTCCTTTTCCCACTAAGGGCCTCTGCAGGACTGTGCTGCTGGAGCCCCATGAGCTGCTGGCCGGGCTCTCTGGGCACAGGGGTTTGCTGGGACTGAGTTTCTGGGTTTTCTTTGCCTGGAGAAGCCACACGGTGCCGTGGCTCTCTGTCACCAGCTGCCAGCTGTCCCCAAGGACTCCCTCCTGCCTGTCACTCTGCCACATCCTCACCATGGATGATGAAGATAAACAGAAGCACCAGAGAGGAACAGCGATAAAGGAAACACAGGGATTTGTTTGTTTATTGGAGGGGGTTTTGGACTAATTTTTTCAGTTTGTGGCTACTTGTAGACAATCAGAAAATCAATGTTCATAAACGCAAAGCCTTAAGAACTAAGCATTAGGAGCACAGCTTTTTCCCTGCAGGCTGCAGAGAGCCAGGTACATTTGCAATTCTTTACTAATAAGCTTGGGACTAGATCAGCATATATATGTAAAAACACTAATACTTTTATTACTGAAGACAGCCCAGAGCTTAGGCCCCTACAGTTTGCCCAGAAAATGGAATATTTGATCCTCCCCCACTAACTGTATGTTTTTCTTGTCTCCCGGCAGTCGGCACAAAAGCTCTGAAGTACGTGACATACGACAAAGGGAACACCGAAATCTGCTGTGCCGTATGATGGGCTCACGTTGCAGTGGGCATGTTCCTGGCTCCACAAAGCTTCACAGCCATTACACTACCCCTTGCTTCCTGATGGGAATTTGTGCCTTTGCTTTAACTGTCTGCAGTAAGTCACAAGTATTTCCTCCCAAAGCATGCAATGTTAATGCTTCATTTAAATATAAAATATACCTGGGATTGGGAAGAGGGGGTTGGTGGTCCTGGGCACTGCTGGTGTTGAGACAGGTCCAGGAGGGGCACTTAGTTGATGCACTCTTCCCGAGGAGGTGGGTTTGGTGTAAATAACACAACTCCAAGGGTGAGTTGGGATTTGCAGAGTCCGGTGAACATTGAACACAGCTGTGCCAAAAAATGTGAATCCCCCTTTTTCCCATTTGGGTGAGGGGTACGGTGCCAGTGTGGGTTCCATAAAGAGCTGTCCAAGCTTCTGCTGTCCTCCCCTCAGCAAATTTGCTGCTGCCTGTGCTGGTCAGCACTGACTCAGTAATGACTCTCAGTGTCACTCTGGCCGTGGTGACACAGGGATGTGCAGCTGCACTGGACAGACACACTGAAAGGGTTCTTTGGAGCAATAACTGACACCAGCCACTTCAGCCACCTCTGCAACATCAAGAGCAAGGCATGACAAAAAGAGAGGCCAGATGATATAAGCACAGTTGTTTATAAACCAAAGGCTTTATTATTCACCGTGAGTGATCAGCAAATCTTTGACTAAAAACTGCTTCTGTCAAAGTTCAATGTTTTTAAAGGAGGGGATTTATCTTCAGTAAGATTTTCCTGTACTGGGCTCAAGGGGAGAAATGAAAGATAAACATCACTCTGACAGGCAGAGTCCAGGGAGGGGAGTCTGGTCAGTGCAGCTGAACAGCTGCAGGCTTTTTGTCCCTGTTGGTGGGGAGCAGAGAGATCCGGATGCAGGGCTGCAGGAGCGCTGCTTGGAGAGAGGAAGCTCTGCGTGAGGGGTCATTGAACATAAGAAAATGCCACATCTAGGGGCTATTTTTGTCAGGCTGACAAATGCAGCTTTTTTTCCCCCATTAACTGCAACTGCAGGATGCTCTGGGCAGAGCTGAGGCCAGTGGCTGCTGTACCCTCTTCCTCTCAATGAGCTGCAAACTCACACCCCGCAGTGGGGAGGTGAGAGCAAGTTGTGTATCTTTGGCCTAAGGTACAGAAATTTGTGTTTGTACCTTCTGGGCAGAGACACAGGGAGTGCATTCATCTTAAGAGATACACCTGGGCTTGGAAGCAGGACTGTTGTTTAGTCCTATCAAGAGTTGCAGGAGAGTTCCTGTAGCCTGAGCTATGGTTAGAAATATCCCTAAGTTTGCAAAAACAGGGCTGGGAGCCTGTGTATGTGAGGTGTGGGACCTTGGAAAGAAGAGATGGGAGGTGATGTTGGAGTAAGGAATTGGACCTGACAGGTTTTCATCACAGCCACCAATTAGGGGGAGGATTTTTCTGCTGAAGTGCAGAAAAGGGGCTGGGATTACTGTGCCTTCCTCTGAGCAGAGAGGGTGGATGTGTGGGGGCACAACTGCCAACCAGCAGTTGTACCTGTCAGCATCAGGGGAGATTTGGCTGCTGAGAAAGGGCCCTACACTGTACCCCAAATAGCTTGGGTGGGAGATAGGTAAAAGAGAGGTTCTCTGCTAGGGGTATAATCAGCTTTTCTCTTTCAGGGTTCAGGCTGGTGAACTGTGGGCTGAAACAACTTTCCCAAGTGGAAGAAATAGCAGAAAGTATGTTGTTTTATCACTTTCCAAAGAGCTCTCTGTTCCCCCCACCCCTTCCTAAGCTGTTCAGAAACAGCTCCCCATTGGGAGCATAGAGTTGAAAAAAGATGGGAGAGTATCTGACAGACCTGCTGGGATTCAGGGTGGGCTTTCAAGACTTTTCTTAGCTATTGGTAAAACGTTGAATGCGATCACTGATTGTTATCACTTGATTCTCCTAATCTTCACGTTCCCAGTGGCTCTGGGGTTGTCCTCTGCACTGACACTTTGAATTAACTCAGCACTGCAGGGAAGGAGACTGTAGGAATATTTGTCTCCCAGAGAAGTGGTGAGATGTTTACTCATGTCTGGCTGTCGTGGTGGTGGCACTTGAGTTGAAGGTGTCACCTCTGCCCAGTCCTTGAGGTGTCACAGCTCTGCTGCTCAGCTGAGATCCAAACACATCTCCAGAACCTCACACATCAATTCTGCATTTGAAAGAAGCAAGGAGTGTGGCAGAGGCATTTCGTGGTGAAGGAAAAAACCTCCTCCAATCCCTGTGATAGTGCTCAGAGAGGCAATTCCATTACTCCTAGAAAGACGCCAATGCAAAGATCTGTTCAAGTCGCTTCATGTAGCAGGGTTGGAAAATGGCAGCAGCACATAAATTCTGCACTGGAACACTAGAAAACATAAGAATTCTTGATTTAGATCGAAGTCCACTTTGAAAAGAGGATTTAGGCATTTTTTAAATGTTACTCTGTGTTATGTGCTGTTTTCTCTTCCAAGGGAAGCTGTCTGCACTGCATTATGTATTAGGCTCTTGAAAGCATAAATAGTTATGTAATTATTAGAATTATTTTTGCATTCCCAACTAGGCTGTCCCACTAGTATGATAATACATGCTAATTAAATACCAATTAATCATTTTAAAAAATGAGATCTGAATCTATACAGCTATCACAGATGTAGTAAATACTCATTGCTTATGAAGAACAAATCAGGTGTGTTTTAATATGCAGTCCTAGTCCTATATAAACTCATTGTGCCAATTATTTGGAAGAGATTTAATGTGGTTTTTATTCATCTTGCACAGCTACTGCTGAGTGACAATCACTGTAATATATTTGACTACTTTTATATTAGTTCACATTAATGCTTCCAGCCATTCACATTAGGATGAGTTGTGTTCCAGCCATCAGAAAATGCCCAAATTTAATAAGTTTTACCCTGCAAGGTAGAGGGGTTTCCTTGTTCTTAATCCTGCCAGGCAATCCAGGTAGGCTGATGAAAAAAATTGTCTGTCTTTGTATAGTTTGAGGCTGTTTGGTTCTGGCAGGATATCTCCCATCACTTTATCAGGCTTCACAAACTCTGTGGAAGAGAATCGAAGTTCCCATAAAGCTGAGAGCATTTGATGCTTCTGGTTTAAGAAATATTCAGAGTTTCTACTGCCAGAGGGAAACAGGCTTTTGTGCACTCTGTCTCTGGTATAAGTTTCTGCTGCAAGTTTAGAGTTGTGATCTGGACCTGGAGGGGATAAACCCAAGTTAATTAGCTGAATATGATGGCTGCTGCCTGCTGTAACCTGGGAATGAGATGAGCCAAGGGAAAGGCTGGCAGCATGCAGCCAAGCAGGGCAGTGGAGCCAAGGAGTCCTTGGGCACCCTTGCAGTGAGAAGCTTGTGCAGCAGTGGCTGTGCTTGCTGAGGACTGAGGACACTCAAAACTTCTCAGGAGACCTGAGTTTTGGCTTGCAGGGGTGTCTTCCAGACTTTTGCCATGCTGGGAGTTTGATTTTGATTTTTTTCCTTGTGTTTTGCCTTTGAAGCCATTTTCTTCCTGAAAAACCAGGGTGATTTAAGAGTCGCTTTGGCCAGGCAGGATCTGGGCAAGATCCCTGGTGATGTGGGAGGTGTATCCCTGTTCCTGCACCTCCCCACCTGTGCTGGGCTCCACCACTTCAGTCACCTCGGTCATACCCTCCAGGGAGGGTTTGCCTGCATTGAGGACACCTGGAAATTTCCTCGAATGACCCCACCTCACTCTGCAGGAGCGTCTGCAGTGCTGGGCTCTGGCTGCTCCTCTGGTGTCCCCCGTGGAAAGGAGGGCAAAGCCAGCTGAGGGGACCAGGGCACATGGAGGAAAAAGCAGGAATGAGGAGATAATTAAGAACTGGAATGCTGTGCAATTAGGAGTGGGGCAACAAGGTCTGGGGTAACACTGGTGCCTACCCCAACAATTCTCAAAAAATATCTGTGGCTCCTGAGGCACGTTCATCTCCAGTAGTGAAAACCTGTTTTACACAAGTTCTATGAGTTCTCAGGTCAAAAGTTTGGCAGTGACAGAATTAAGGGTTTGCATGCAGCCTCTGTTGTGTGGATGAACATTTCTTCAGTACTTCTTCCATGAGTTTGGGTAATTTCTAAGCTCTGATGTATTTGCTGTCACTAGAAGTGTCTCCAAACAGCTCAGAACTGAGCTGAACTTATGAAGAATACATATATATTTTTTTAAATTTGCTACTTTTTAAAAGCACTTGTAGCTTCTCTTGGTTACTTGTTGCATCACTTAAGGGTTCCAGCATCAGGATGGTTTCCTGCTCTTCTTCTTAGTTTGTTCTTCCTCACTTCTAGGAATCAGGCTCACTGATTTTCAGGGTCTTTACCTTTAATTTCTGGAGCTGGCGACACCTTAAATGGATTATACCAGCTCATTTGGCTTCATTCAGAAACCAATCAACCCAAATTATCTTCAGTGCTCTGTAATGAAACTAAGTTTGAGCATTTCTCTCAAAGTGTTTTCCTGAGGCGCTTCTCTGAGCTCAAGCTGTGCTGAATTTACAGGACAATTTAGGTCTGAAGCTCACTTGAGACTTCATCAGCAAGGTAAGAGAGAATTAGTAATTATTCTAATTTTTCAAGTCAAGATATTTCTTTGGCAGAATGGCTCTGTGCTTCCTTTAAAGTTACTGCATCTCTTGTTTTTTTGTTTCTTTTTTTCCTTAATAACTAGGCATAGGAAGAGTAGATATTCAGTTTGATGTAATTTGCTCTCTTGATCATGCTATTTCTCAACAGAGAAATACAAATTCGCTATTCCTAAGAGCAAGATTTTTTTTTGCTGTATATTAACAAGAAAAAATGCCATTTTACTAAAAGCTCAATTTAGGTAGCCCTGGACAAAACCCAGTCTGGGTGGTAGAATCGGGAGCAGAAACAGGTGTGCTCTTCACCTAAGTAATACACGTGTAAAAATGATGGGGTGTTAAAATTGCTGACTGCAGTAGGTGCCAAACATAACTCTGCATCCTCAGTAGATTTTTGTTTTAGAGAGCTCAGTCTGGCTGTTTGCACTCTGCCAGGCTCAGAAAATGGGGTGGTGATGATGCCTTGAGGGGCTACCTAGAAACAGAGACCAGACAGGAGTGAGGGAATAAAGGTGGATATTTATCTGAAAGGCCTTCAAAGGTGCACCCTGGGGAGCCAAAGGCCACATCCAAAAAGGACCCCAAGATGGACCCCGAGTCACGAGTTCTTCACACTTTGATAGGTTTGGTTCATTTGCATATCAGCATCAATTCCCCAGTTCAAACTTGAGCTAATGATGATGATGAATTGAGCTAATTTCTTCTATGTCTCCACCTCTCCAGAGGCCCTGGTTGACACCTTTTGGGCCTGGGACAGCCTGAGTGTCCTTGAACAACGAGCTGGGAGAGGCTTTGTTGTGTCTGTGTGGCACAAGAGAGCAGCAGCCAACAGGCTCCAAGGAACTCCAGAGTCCCACACTGGGCAGTGCAGGATTTAAAAATATAAAAGCTCGAACCTGAGGCATCAGTGATGATGAGAGAATAGGTATTTACAGGTGTGGAGCAAGCAGATCTGTCCCTGACAGCAGCAGTGGGTGAGGGAAGGACAAACCTGGATTGGTTCTGCCAGCTCCTGACACAAATGGATCACTGCTGGTCACTTTAAGGCAGCCTCTGTGTGGATGTATTGGGAGAATTGATGTGGAGCCTTTACCCTTTGAATCCCTTGCTGGTTTGTGATCCCAGTTGACCTTAACCCTGAGCTAATTCCTGTCCCAGGAATGCAGGCGGGTGGTGAATGTCAAACCAGTCCCCAAAGAACAACAAAGCCCAGTCTAAAACACCAAAGTTGAAGCTAATGGATCTGGCCTGGGCTTGAGTTCACCACAGAAAACAATGCTGAAGCAAATTTCTGAGTATGGGGAATGTACTTATGCTATTTCTTTTCAAAAGATAAATGGATGATGTTAAGTGTCATCACAGGCTTCTCACATTAGGCTAAATTCATTCAGGAGTGCTTTTGTATTTAGAAGAACGTTATGTGGAATAGAAAGTGCTCAGCCACAAAGCAAGCTATAAAAAGGTTAATGATTTTAGGCCAAAGTTGGGTATAAGCACTGATAATGTTACAACTTGTGTTATTCCATTTTTCTGTGGCAGGGCACATCTGTTTCTTTCATTTCAGTGCAGGTTTTGGTCTCGTAGAAGAGCTCTGAGTCTGGGAGCAGGGTACTTGACTGTGCTTTTTTGCTGGGCATTTCAAAGGCCTGCAGCCTGGTGCTAGGACTGAGGCATTTAAGGTTTTGCCTTCTAGCTTTAAGGAATAATGAGCATCAATGGAATTAATGGGTACTTCTCAAACATTAAAAAAACCCCAAACAATCCTGACTCTGCCCTTTGCAGAAGTCTGGGTTCAAAACACCTCCCACTGCTTTTTTAGTCACTGTGTCCCAATGGAGATGATAACTTGGACCAGAAGTAAACCTACTTCTAATACCAGATATTAGGAAGAAATTCTTCCTTGGCACAGCGTGCCCAGAGAAGCTGTGGCTGCCCCATCCCTGGAAGAGCCCAAGGCCAGGTTGGACGGGGCTTGGAGCACCCTGGGATAGCAAAAGATGTCCCTGCCCATGGCAGGGGGTGGAACAAGATGGGCTTTAACATCCCTTCCAACCCAAACCATTTTGTGACCCTGTGATAAGGAGAAGAGGAGGTTGTTGCAACAGCCTCCAGGCCTGATGGGCTGAGGGGAAGGAGAAAATTAGAAAAAAGTCTGTGTTAATTCTGCCCAGCAGCCTCACTCGTAGGGATTTTTATCATGTGCAGTTTGTATTGAGGGAACTGAGGCAGAAGAAAGACCCAACTGTCCCAGCTGTAAATAAACCCAAGTTTGGGCTGGAGATCAGCCTCCAAATGTGGCTCCTGTCTCTCCATGTGACACGAGTCCTGTGCTGAGCATGTTTCATGCTGCCCATGGAGAGGAGGAGTTATTTCAGGGCAGCTGGTTCCACCAGCAGGGCTCTGATGCTTGTTCAAGGCTCCCAACAAAAGGTGGTGTGGTGTGGCTGTGGAGCTGGGTGATGGACGGGCCAGGAACAAGGCTGGGGCTGCTCTGGTGTCGGTGGCTTTTTCGGAGTAGGGAGGAAGAGTTTGCCGAGAATGAATTAGACACAGTGGAACAAAGTGTTCCCCAGAAATGTGTTCTACAGCCAGAATAGCAGCAGCCTTTCTGCCAAGTAGGGGGCCTGCTGCAGGAACGCTTTGGCAAGGGGAAAAAATACAGCCAAATTTGTGCGAAGCAGCCTGGTGGTGGGTGGCTGGATTATGCAATGTTACTGATACTCAAAATTCATTATCTGCTGCAAAGAATCTCTGAATGAAATGAAGTGATGGAGCAGATAGGTCTTTATTTTGTTTTCTTTTCTTCCTTTCCACTCCCTTCCAAAAGCTGTGCATTCAAACACCTCTATTCAAATTCTTTAAACTTGAGGAGACCAGGAGGACAGAGGTTGTAATGAAACCTTCATCAAGAACCTGAGGTCAGAGTTCGAAAACAAGCTCTTGCATTGTCAGAAATTCTTGGATTTGTTGAAACTTGGTCCTGGAAGGGATAAGCCAGAAAGCAATCCTTAGAAAAAGAGGAAAAATACGATATCCTTTCCCTTCAGCATGCACTTTTGTGAGTGTCATCATTTCTGGGAGAGGTATCAAGAGTTACAGCTACTCTCAGGATTGCCAGGTGGGATGAGTGAATGGCAGACTCATCATCACGTAGAAATTCGTGTGGTTTTGCTTTGGAAAGAGTGATCATGGCTCAACACTTGCGCTCAAACGCATCTATTGATTTGCTGGGTACAAATAAGAATTGTGCCTAATTGCCTGGCTGGCAAACTAAGGAAATATGGCTGATTTACTCACACTGGGAGTAATTTCGGCCTCACCAGCTTGAATTTTAATATTAGTTAAGGAGTATTTAAGAACACATCTGTCTTGTCCCTCTTCCAGTCTTATTCGAGGAACGAGGGAGGGCTGAGCCTGGGCTGCAGATCCACAAAGGTGTCAGAGCTGAAAGGGAAAGGTTGTTGCTGGTACCACCCTCTCTGGCTGACTGAGCCAGTACTTTGTGGAACCCGTGAGAGGTGATGAACAGCAGCAGCTCGTGGAGATGTTTTGTGTTCTGATGCTCTTGAAGGTACCTCATACTTGGAAGCAGACTGTTCCCTTCAACAATCTCAGCAATGCAGCCCAGAGGGGAGCCAAAGGCTTGGCTCCTCAGTAACCAAGGGCAGGGATGATATCCAGCATAAATGAACCCTCGGAGAATGGAGGAAGGAGAAATTGCAGCCCAGCACTGAATATTGTCTGTGCTGCTGCCTCTGAGCATTGAGGAGTCCATGTGGACCAGAGGTGGTACCAGGGCACTCAGTCTCCTTGCTTTTCATTTTGGGGTTTGAAACCAGCTTGAAATTATTCTCCCAGCTTGCACAAGTGAGGAGTGTTTGCAGTTGTGTGATGCCACTGGGCAGCTTGTGGTTACAAGTTTTGCTGTGGAGCTGTCCTGCACTAACACAAACCCCTTTTGGCTCAGACCTTTGCTGTCCTGAGTCCGGTTCCTCCTGGCTGCTGCTGCCAGTTGAGGGGAATCTTCCCAGGGTTTGCTCCTCTGACACACTGTGAAAACTTGGACCAGCTGCTTCCTCCTTCTGTGCTTCCCAGGGCAGTTCCTAAACAAAAGCATTCTTGCTCTGAATTTCCAGTGCCACTTTGGCAATGTGGGTCTTGAGTTTCCCATTTTTCGTCTCTGGATTTTGTTTCCTTTTGCCTTTTTGAGTTTATTCCCTTTTCCCCAAGGGAGTGCTTATGTTCTCAGACTAAAAACAGAAGTCCATTCAGTTTTCCATGAAGGTTAATTTATTAAAAATATCGTTTTAGTATCCTTTCAATTGGTATTTTCCATATAAAAATATTTATTTTACTAAAACCACATCTTTCTGATGGAAAAATGTCTGGGCATTAAAAAAGTCAACCACTGTCTAACAGTTTCAGTATATAAATATTTCTATGGTACAACCATGATTTTATGGAGCGAAGAAATCTGAGATAACCACTTAAGTTCGTCATTTTGACTGAAGTTAATTAATTATAAGATTATTTTAGCTAAGGTATGAAATCTTCATGCACTAGAGCCTCACTGTGACCTTTTGAGTCCTAGAAATGTTAGTGTTTAAACTTCAAAATTTTTTTTTATTAGTACAGTAAAAGAACAGTACAAGTTAGGTAAAACCTTGCTGAGGTTTCATGGCAAACTGCCCCTAAACAGCAAAGCTGTAGTTTGTAGTTGCTTGTTCTTAGGTAATGCAGCTCTGAGGTGCTCTGAATTGGAGAATTTTAGACCTCAGGTCTTGGGAGCTCCGTCACCAAGATTTCCAGAGCAAACAGGCATGGAAAGCCCGAAGGAAAAGCTCTGGAACCAGCCTGTCAGCTTGTGATGTTCTTTGACACTCAAAATGCCTTGAGAAAGTATTTTGTTCTGGAAGAAAATGATAAAAGAAAGAAAAAAAGATTGTTTTGAAATTGCTTTTGGTTGTTTTGTGTGGAAGACAAGAGAGGGAGATGTGTTGTTAAGGGGTGCAGAGTCTTTGCTGAAGAGCAAATCTGAGCTGATAGGAGGTGTTATTTTAGCACTAGGCTATCAGTCTTTAACCTTCCTATCCTGGAAGAACCCTTGGCAATCACCTCCCAGCTATTAAATCAGGCTGTGAACTCCCATAGGTCTCTCCAACAAGGTCTTAGGGGGTCTATCACAAGGGCTCTATTGGCAAGAGCCAGACAACCCAGTAAAGCCAGAATATTATTGGGAGAGAAGGATTAGAAAGCAAAAGAAATGATGGCCATAAGTGTGAAGGAGACACTTCCTCTCTGGGATGTGGCTTGCTGCCTCCATAACTCTCTGTGTTTCCTATTCCTGCCTGCCACAACTGTCACCCCTTCTGGAGCACAAAATCCCTTCTCACATTCCAGGGCTCTCTTGGTCTCTCACATGTCTGTCTGCTCATGACACTGCTGTGAATGCAAAGGGGTACTTGCTTCTTCTTTTTCTCCTGCTTTTTTCCCTCACAGCCACTGCTGAACAGAAATGATGTATTTATGTGGCACAGGGCTCGGGGAGCAGCTCCCAGGGTGTCCCTACAGCAGAGACACAGTTGGACTGCTTTGCCCTGTGTCCATCCCCTGCATGACCACGGTGGAAGAGCTGGTGGGACCTTCCAGAAGATGGGAAATTATTCTGGTTTGGTGGCAGCACATGAAATGCCACTTGAGTGCTGTGTCTGTTGCATTTTCAAACAGCAGAACAGGTGAATAAACCAACACAGTGCAGCTGATTATGGAATATCTGCATTGTCCAGCACAGGTAAAAAAGCACTGCCTGTGGTGCTCCTCAGGCATGGTTGCTGGTCTCTGGCAGCCTGAAATAAGAAAGTGGTTTTAATTAGCCTGCAGACAGGTCTTCAGTGAAATGGATTTTAACTTTTGAAAATCAATCGGTAGAATCAATCTACAGTAAAGTCTTTTTACTGATTAAATATCACTTCAACCTCCTTTGAGGACAAAATATTTACCTCTTTAACTGCTCATACTCTTAAGGAGAGACCTCCAGGGAACAGAAAAAAGGGGGAAGAACATCTTCATTTTCTTGGTGTTTGAAAGGGTAATCCTATCCTACCTCCTTTGCGCCCGGCTCTCCAGGGTATGTTCTGATTAAAAAGCTCAGCCTTCCAGATCTTTCCAAATTTGTACAGATCATTAGAAAGAACATTAACTGGTGCTTTTTTTATGCATTGTGGGTTGCTGGAGTGATGTTTCCAAGCAGCTGTAGGCACAGAGGAGCTGGGGGTTTTCATGGCAGCATGAGAAGTGCCTCATCTCAATGTGCTGCCTTTCGATATGTGAGCACGAGTATTTCTTCTTTATTTTGCAGAATACCATACTGAGAGAGAGAAAACAGGAGGTTTTTCTCCAGGGCCATGTCACCAAAGGCCAGACTAGAGCCTGTCTTTACCTCGCTGTCCCTGCCCCACCGTGCAATTTGGAGACCTTGTCACCACGATGAAGGCCTGCCAGGTGTTGTGTGATGCACAAAACCAGAACCTAAGAGCCTCTTTTGTACACATCTTGTTTCCATCCTGAAATGTAAAAGCAAGGAAGGCCTCCTAGCAGCACCAATAGGAAATTATCTGCTTTAGCAGAGCAGAAAGCTTTCCTGGGGGGCTGGCTACAAAATTCCAGGTTCTGGGTGGTGCAAAAAGCTTCATGCAAACCCATTTGCAGTTGCAGCCCATGAGGATTCTGCCAAAACTGAAGGTCGATCTCAAGCCAGATGTTCTATCTGTCATATACTGTAAAAAGAGAGCAATAAAATGCAATTTGCAACATCACCCTTTGAGATTTCACTTTACCTTTCAGTGTGATGAATCCAAGCGCTTCTCTCAGGGTTATCATACTGCTCTTGAAAGCAGAGAATCGGAACAATTTATTTAATTGAAATGTAAGTTTATGCCACTTCACATGTTGGTAGACAAGTTGTGAGCTTGGAACAGGGCCATGTGTTTGCACCAGCAGGAAATTAAAATTGCCAGCTACAGGCTGATACTCTGTGCTGGTGACTCAAACTGTGATGACAATTGAAGCTGTGTTTCAGAAACAAAATATTAGCACTGATGATGTTTTTCCCTGTCAGCAAAAGAGTGTGGCAGTTGCTAAGAAATGTGATCCATTAAGTTTATAGGTTCTTAGGATTTTTTTTGAGAAACACAATGCACTTTTTTGTGGATAGAAGCCCCTGTTAATTATTTTGAAGGTCTGTAGAGAGCTCTGCACTATTGTTGCACACAGATAGATGAGCTGATACCTTACCTGCTCACCACCACTGATGCAGCTGAGAGTGTCATGATCTTAAATTAATTTAAATTTTTTTTTTTTTTAATTCCCTGTCCTTTCTATCTGTGTGAAACTTTGTGTTTGCTGTGCTTGGGATTTAAACAGGTATTTTGGAACTGGATGTTTGGTGTTATGTTTCTGGACATTAGGGTCAAGGAATGTTACATGATCATCAAAGTGGGGGTTTTTTGGAGGGAGGAGGTGGTGTTGGGATGGAATGCTTGTTTTTAATCTTTGCCCTCTAGCAGTTATCACAGGAATTGGTGAAAACAACAAAGATTTGCCTAATTTCTCATTTTACCTACTTCTCCTTTCAGCATTGATGTAATGAGAGAATCAGAGAAAGATGTGCTGGTGCCAGGACCTACGGCCACTGCAAGAGTGGGATGCAGGATGGATGTGCTGAGGTTTGGTGGCTCTGTGGGAAACCTTGAGGGGGGATAAAGAAGTCGTGCCAGGAGCTCGCTGGCTTTGCCAGGAGTGAAGTGTGTGGGTGTGAGTGTGTCCGGGAGCTGGAAGAGCAGAGGATGTCGGGACCAGCCAAAAGTGAACAAACTCTCCCCGTGCTGGTGGCTGCCGTGGCAAAAGTGGTTTGTGAACCTGAGGGGTTTTATTTGTCCCGCTGGGATAAGCCATCACTTGCTGCCATGTGCTGGCTCTGCAGGAGGAGAGTTAGAGCATTCAGAGCAGCAGTGGGGAAGCTCTTCTAGCACAGAGGAGGCTGAAAACTGAATGTCAGGCTCTGGGCTGGGTTGGGCCAGGTCTGGCTGCTGAGGGCATAAAGAGGGTTTGGGGCAAGGGGGCCCTCCAAGGAGAGCAGGGTGGTTTGTGCTCACGAGTCCTTCATCAGGATGTGCTGCAGCATGGAATTCCCTGCAGGAATAACTGAAATGACACATCTAATCCTCACTGTCTATTCACATCTTTTATTTAATTTAATTTAATCCCACACTGCTTGTAGTGGGAATACTACAAGCATAACAAGCATAGTACACCAACACACTGATAATCTCTTAAATCCCATTCTCTCTCTGACCTCGTGGACTATTTTTTATGAATATGTTCTTTTTTTAAAAGCTGAAAGAGTCCAAACAACTTCTTGCATTCCCCTGCCAGGCAGCAAAATTCCTGGGAAATGGGTTAAATTGTCTCTATACTGATCAGATAAAGTGTGAAAAAAGACAGAAATTATACTGCAACAACATTGTTTTTAACATGATTTTTACTAAGTGGAGGAGCAGATTTAACAGTTTGGTTCTCATGAGTAATCTTGTTTAGTTTCAATTTTCAATTCACACTTCAGACTTGCCTGGATTGGCCTTTCTGCTGTGTAGCAGCTTTTATCACAGTGACAGGATCAATAAGGGAAGGAAATTTGGTATATGCCACTGTTTGTCTGTGTGCATCAATCCCCAAATGTAAAAAAAGAAAGTCTAGAGATTTTTACATTCTTGTTTCTAGATGTCAAATTTGAAAGCTTCTGAAAACAATTTTAAAAATTCAAAGTGTCTGTTTTCTTTGAGGAAATGTTTCCTCAGAAAAATAAAAGTATTTTTGCAGGAACACAGATTTCCACCTGAGCTTTCTATGGGAATTCTTCTAAGGAATTAGTTGGGACAATATCATTTTCATCTGATGAAATTTCTTTATCACTATCAAGAAATAATGATATTGAGACCAAAATTTCAAAAGAAATCTCTCCTTAGGAAAACTTAAAGAAAAGATCCAATATTTTAATCTACTGCCCGCTCAGGAGAACCAGCAGAAGTTTGACTAAGTCTGAAAGTCTGTATTTTGTGCTAGTCCAAATTTAAAGGGCAAATTCCATCAGAAAAATGAGCAGCGGTGACATTTAAAATTTCCTTGTTAAAACAAGCATTTCAGATTAGTCATCAAAAATCGGAGGCAAATTGTGAGGATTGTCAGCAATACCTGATGGTGAGAGCCAGCTGTTTGCCTTTGCTACATCTTTACATTGTAGTAAATATTAATGTACTTCAATTATTAGTCAGTGTCTATGCTGTGTTTTCCCAGGATACCATTAAGACAAGATCCTCTGTCTGGCCAGAGAAGGGAATTATAAATACCAAAGGCAATAAGCACGTATTTTGCTGAAAGTTCTGCTTTTCTGAGGGATTTGAGATCTGTGCACAGAGCCTGTGGAATCTGCCATCAGGCCAGCTTTGCATTTCACCCCGAGGATGCTGTGGTGGCCTTTACCCAATGCAGAGCTGTCTATTCCCTCCTCCTTTTGTTCCTGCAGAGAGCAGGTTCTTTTACTTTAAATTCAACTGCTTTTCTCTCCTCCTCTGGTTTTTGACAACTGCTCGGGGAGCAAAACACTTTTTAAAAATTAATCCATTCTGGAAGGATCTTGCAGGGAAGCCAGCAGGAGTTACCTGGCTCAGCACTTCACTCCTGCATTAAAACTCACTCCAGAACTTCTCCATCCCTTTGTGCAGAAACCCCAGATTCTCTGTGTGCCGTTGTGGTGCCAGAGCTTTTCTCCTGGAAAACTTCAGTTCAGGCTCTGGGTGAAGACCAACGAGCCTGGTTTAGGGTTGGACAGACCCAAGCAGGAGCACTGAGGTGTGGGAATGCACCTGTAAAGTGCCCTGAACTCCCTTTGCAAATTCCTCATCCAAGACAACATCATTTTTTTTTTTTGCAGCAAGTCGTGATTCCCCTTAACTCCCCCTGTTGCTACTGACACTGATGCATACCATGGTTGCTGTATAAATGTTCATTTAATCATAACGAGGCAGCAAACTCCCACGTTTCCCTGGTGCCTGAGCTGCTTTCAGTGTAATTTTTGTTCTTATGCTGTTTTAGTATAAAAATATCTTACTAGAGGGTATGGAGAGATGTCAACAATTTTTATTTTTTTTTGTTCTTTTAAGTTTGCGGATGATCCAGCACAGCCTGTTGCTGACAGTCCCACTATGACTAAATACAAACTTAAATTTACAGCTGGAATGGAGGGATGGTGAGGGGAAAGACTTTCCAGTGAGAAGTGTTGCGAAATAGAAATTTGTGGGTTCTGGAAGGAGCGTAGAGATTCTGATTCATAAAAAAAAAAAAAAAAAAAAAATAAAAAAAAACATAAGAAAATCAAA
>VZTE01004909.1:12752-108844 GCA_013397775.1 Eulacestoma nigropectus | reverse complement strand
AATTATAGAAGAATTTCCTCTGGCAGCAGATGCTCCCAGCTGCTGGCACGGGCAGGAAGCAGCACACCCAGGACAGATGACTTGTTAGCACAGTTTTCACTTTCTCTGCCTGAAGCTATCCAGACTTGCAGCCCACAAAGAAAAGAACCAGAATGTACAACATCCAACTCTTCTGACTATTAGTTGTGAATCTCCTCCTTGAAAGAACACATTCTCACAATGGCCAGAAAAATAGTACATTTTAGTCTTTTTTCATAAGAAAATGAACCCCTTCTGATCATTTGCTCTGCACATATCAGCCTTTCTGAGAGTTCCCCTGGTTAATTCGGAGTGCCTTGGCCACATTCAGCTAAAGCAGACAAAGATTTCAGAAATGCAAGGTTTGTAAATATAAACAGCAGTCGAGGAAAACCCAATTATAGGATCTGTGGAGGGGAAAAAGGGGTGAGTGTAGGATTCCAGTAGTCTTGCAGGTGTCTACAAAGGTCGGAGGTGTTGGGAATTCCCCCAGCTGTGGGAGAACTTCAGGGGGAGTTTGCTGCAGCAGAAGGCACAAAAGGTAGGGACTCCCTCACCTTTGGATTCTCTGGTGTGGATTAAGGAGAACCCTGACCCAGGAGCTGCAGGTCCAGTGCAAAAGAAGATCCCCATGCCTGGAAGTGCTCAAGTCCAGGTTGGATGAGGCTTGGAGCAACCTGGTCTAGTGAAAAGTGTCCCTTCCAACCCAAATCATTCTGTGATTCTGTGATTTAGAACTTTTGACAACATTTGAAGTACTTGTTTCCTCTAACAGTATAGATATTTTTCTTCTTTTTTGCTTAGTTTTTTTTCTCCTGATTTTAGGACACTGCATTTCTTCCTTAGCCCATCTCTCTTGCTGCTCCCAGTGCTTGTCCAGCTCAATAATTGCATTTCTTCCCGTGCCATTTTTCAGATCTCCTGTGTCAGCCTGCTCCAGAATTTGAAATCAGAGAAATGTAACCATGTACACGTGATGAAGACTTGCTCTAGCTCCTGGTGACACTCCAAACCATTTGCCCACGTGCTTTCCTACAGCTCAAAGGATGTGCACTCAGAGATGCACAGGACAGTGTCAGCTTTTCCTCTGTCACTGATGAGAGCTGATTTGAGCCGTGTTATCTCTACCTGTAGCCTTCAATTCTCACTCTGACTCTTCTATGAGAGGAAAGAAAAATTGCTAGCATGAATCAAATCAAGAAGATTGAAATCTCAGAGACATTTTATTCATAAATTTCGTGGTTTTTTCTGGATTTCCTGCTGTAGGATTTTGAAGAAATCATGGCAAGCTGATACTGCCTTTGTATCCATCAAAAGTAAGAGAGTAGAAAATCACTGCAAGCAAGGGTCACCAGAGAGGGCAGATTTGGGCACGGGCAGTGTTTTCTCCTCACTGGCTTTTGGCCACCTCACATCAGGGCAGACCCTTCCCCAGTTTAATTCCACAGGTGTGGGTAGAAAATATTTCCCCATTCTTTGTTCAAAACCTGCTGCCTTGTGGTTTCACTGGATGGATTGCAGGAGACAGTGAATGGCTGGGCAAGGTAGGGTTTTGTGGAAAACCACTTTTCCCACTGCCATGGAGTTATCCAGCTGTATCCTTCATCTGGCAGCTTCGAAATGTGGGAGCTTCCTTCCTGGAAAAAGAACTCCTGAGTGTCTCTTTAGCTCAGAAATGAATGTGAGGTTCATTCCAGCTGGTGCTGGATATCTGACCAGCAGCCTGCTCTCTGAGAGGCATTTTCTTATCTGCGCGGCCTTCCCCTGCTGTCAGGCTGTCCCAAAAGATCTGTCTCTCATCACCTGCACAGCAATTTCTTCCCTGCAGGTGCTGGGTGGGCAGCAGAAGTCGGAGGTGGCTTCCTGGCACTTCTGCTCAGGGCTCTATAATGGGATTTTCGCAATACATTTCCTCTCCGTGCTGCTCCTTGGGGAATATTGTGCCTCCCTGCAGGCATGCAGGCTTGGAGATGTGGCGAGGAATTCCCAGGTGCTGCATTTGCATTCTATAAAAACCATGTGAGTATTCTCTTACCGTGTTTGCAGAACACCCTCTGGTCATAAGAAACATGATTTTTATGCTAAACTGGACAGAAGTTATTAGTAAAGTTCATATTGGTGCTGGCTCTTGAGCAAGGAGCTCAATTTGCTCATCTGTTGAAGTCCAGTGACATTTCTGTGGTCTTCAGTGGAAAAAATGGAACATTGAAATATTGTGGTGACATCAATAAGTCTTTTATTTCCTAATTGAGCTCTTAATCAAAGAAAAATGAGGACATTTCAATTCGCTTCTCACTCCCTCAACAAACAGGGATGGTAACTGCCAGAAAAACGTTGTAATGATTGTGTTGTGTGGGTCCTCTTAAAAGAGGCAAGTGCTTTAAATGGAATTATGGTAATGATGTGATCATTGTCTGGGCTGGCTTAATGAGTTTAGCGGCTGCTGCAATATTAAATGCTTTGCACTTAAGAAAAACACCTCCTGTTCCACTCCAAAAAGATCAGAGAAAGCTGCTGGAGCTTTTCCTGTGGTTCTGGATACATCACATGGGGCTCTATGCACTGCCAAAATATCTGCTAGTTTGGACACCGTGGTTCTCTGTGGATTTGGCAGCTCTGGTGCTTCAACATCAACACAGGACTAAGCTCTTGGAGGATGTACTTTGAATGGATTAATAAATTATGTGAACGTTTGACATAGCAGAGGGGGAGAAAGTGGTCAAAGAGTGCTTCATGCATGTGTATAAAAAAGTGAGATGAGAGTGTCAGAAAAAAGAGTTCTGTGTCAGTCTTACATAATTAATCTGGGAATTGGGGTGTGGCAGAGACAAAAACAGAGTGCAAGGTATCAGGAAGAAGAGAGAAGGTTCTATGCAGCCTGGTCCCTGTCTGGTTTGATGAAACCATCTCCAGTTCCCACAGTGGTGCTGGTTTTCCTTCTCTGGGCAGTGCTGCCCTGGGGATTGGGAGCTCTGGGAATATATTCCTGTCTCAGCTGGTGTCTTGCCTAGGTCAGGGAGAGGCAAAAGGCACGTGGGGATGGAGAAAACCTGCATGGCTTCTCTGGGGAGCTCTACTTGACCAGTCCCGGTCTGTTGGAGCCTCTCAGGGTCTGCTGAAATTGCCAGGCAAGGGACAGAAACACGTCCATACAGGGGAGCCCAAAGTTCATGGAGTTTTTTGTTTGAAAACAAAACAATTATGTAACTTGGACTGTGGAAAAGCTCTTTCTTTTTGCACTGAATAATTTTAAACTAAAAGGGAGGGACCTCAGTCACAGGAGCTGTTACTATGGGGCTCAGCTGTGTGATTATCCTGCAGGGTGAGGAGTCTCCCGTTGTCAGACCCTGTTTTGAGCAGGCCCATTTGGTTCGTGTTCCTGACTGCCTGGGACTTCTCTTCAGCACTGATTTTCACTTTTAAAGTGCACAATGTAAATGCTTCCACCCTTGATCATTTTGGTGTAAAGAAGCCAGGTCAGGACTGAGGATGGCATCTTTGAGAATGAACATTTTTGTATGGGAAATCTAAAATTAATTTCCAGGCTGTTGAACTTTAATTAATTTTGCTGCTCAATAAAGATGCTTTTTATCTTCTGTTAATTCCTCAAAAAACCTAATTCGAGCACCCTTGACTTCTGCTGGGAGATGTGAGTAAACAGGATCTACTTACGGATTCTGATACGGTGAGAGAAGAAATGATTTCTCCCTCATCATTGGAAACTCATTCGCAGTCTCTGAAAAATTTTGAATTAAAGAAAATTTTCGTAGACTCGCCTAGGGCATTAAAGAGATTTGGAGCATTAATACAGAAATATGCTTCGTGCTGTGATTTGCATGACAAAAATGTTGAGGGGCTAAGGAATATGCAGGAAGTCAAAGATATGCATTAAATCATCCCTCAGTTTGGAGAGTCCCACGAGCCAGGTGACAGAGTTCTCATTCACAGCGTGTGTCCATCTGGACACAAATTCTCTTCTTCACATCAGAAAAGTGTCAGTTTTCATCAGGACCTTCGTAGAGATCCAGGCATGAAAACTGTAACTACTTTGCAGAGTTTTGGCGCATGGGATTTATTGATACGCTCAAGTATTTTTTTCTTATCCTAATGTATATTCTTGGCAATGTGGCAGGAGACAAAGGAAATACGTCCCCATTAGTTATGTGGAGCAAATGTTCTGCTTTTTTCATTTAGTCAATTAGGATGCTGTTTGTAAGTACAAAATGTTTGTTCTAGACAAACTGATATATGGACTTGAGCTGGGGCTGCATTTTCCAGGAACAAACAGTCCCATGGAATGTGTACTCGCTGCTTGGAGCTGGGAGAAATGTCAAATGCAAGTAGGTTTTGTAAAACCTCTCTGGTTTCTCTGTGTGAATATTAACGATGGCGGCTTGTTGTTTTCATGATAAACTCTTTCAGCTCTTCAATTACGGGAAAGAAATCCACCACTTCAACAGAGATGCCTGAATGAGTCATGTTCATTTATAAGAAAGGTAATTTTGATTGGTTTCTGACTCTAAAAGAAAATACCCTGCACATTTTCATTGTGGTTTTCATTTAAAAACACACAAGTACTTTTTTTTTAACATAATGAGAGGGATTTAATCTAAAGCTTCCAGGGAAGGGGAACCTTCCTCCATCCATCCCCTCCTACTAGTTTGATGACAGTGCCAGCAAGAGAAGCCTGGAGAGGGGTTGCAGGTCAGCAGAGAAAACCTGAAGAGCAGCAGAAAGGATTTCACAGAACGGGTAAGGTTGGAAGGGGTCACTGAGGTCATCTGGTTCAACCTCCCCACGCCCCCTCTGGACAACCTGTTCAGGGCTCGGTCACTGCACAGGGAAGAAGTTCTTCCTCATGTTCAGGTGGAATTTTCTGGGCATCAGTTCCTGCCCATTCCTCTTGTCCTATTGCTCAGCACTAAGGAGAAGAATCTCTTTGGGGATTGGGGATTTTTGTTTGTTTGTTTTGTTTGCTTGTTTGGTTTTGTTTTCCTGGGTTCTTCTCCAGTGTCTGGCTGTGGATTGTCCCATCTCATCATGGAGGTCTATCCTGCCTTGTTCCTGATCTCTTCCTGCTTTCCCAGACACACTGCAGGTTTCCTTATCAGCTCTACCACTCCAGTTACAACCCTCTAAACTCCAGCTGCAGTGAATATCCCAAAGCCACAGGTGTTTCAGTACCTCATTTTTTGTGCTCTTTAGTCAAGACATGATTAAAAGTCCTGACTCTTTCTCCTCTCTCACATCAGCATTAAATGCTGGATTTTGAAACTCTCCAGAGGGATACAAAAAAGAATGCTTAACTGGTATGAATAAAACAATCTTTTCCAAAGGAAAGCAGCTAGGAAAAATGTGCTTTTTGGAGTCACACAGGGTTCCTGACAGTTTCCACCTAGAGTAAATCCGGGTGAGCTCCCTGGCTCGTGTAACACGGGAGGCCAAGGCAGATGAGCACAACAGGCTCTCCTCCCTTCAAGTCAGTGAAGGCAGAAGCAGTTTGGGGTTTGTTCTGTGACATTTATAAAGCCTGACACTGTGCTATCTGCTGCTGATCTTGCCTGGAGGGAATTCAAGAGTGAGGTGTCCTGGCTTGAGTGAGTCCAATTTGTTTTGGTTTTGGATGAATACCAAATAATTTTTCATCATGACATTTAGCCCTTGGAGATCCTTCCCCACATGACTGATGCGGGTTTGTAAACACAGAGCTGGCCTGGGTTTGGTGCCACGTGGACACTGCTGAACCTGGTCCGTGGACAGTTGAGGGCAGGGGGACGTGTGAGGCAGAGCAGGTGCCCCTTGCTCATCTCTGGCTGGGTGATAGTCAAGACAAGGGCTCCAGATCTCTGTTATTTTGGTATTATCTCTGTAGAGCATGAGAGCTGTGGGATGTAGAGAGAAAAGTGACTGGGGAGAGGTCAAAGACTGAGCCATTGCAGAGACCAAATACCCTAAAGGTTCAACTCATTGATGCTAAAACCATGGTTCTTGGCTGGTTATGCAGCCACAGAAGCCCTTATTACATAATTCAGTTTTACTGGGGTACGTTTCATAACCAAAACATCATTTCAAAGCACATTGTTTCCAAATTCAGTCTGTCCTAAGAACAAAAAGACTTTGTGAGATGTTTTGGGAGACGCCCTGGGAGCCAGCAGCCAGGAACAGTTTGCCCAAGAGGAGCTGCACCAGCTCCGCCGTGTGCTTTCTGCTTGTCTGAATCAATGAAATGACAGAACTCCTCAGGGTGGTGAGGGCACATCCTGTGGTTTGCCCTGTAGCAGGTGCTGGGTTGCTGTTGTTTTCAGCTCTTATTTAACAAAAGAATCTTCATGTAGATGATAAAGGCAGTGAAGGGGAGCATGACACTTGATTTCTTTTTAATTTGGACAGTGCAGTGAAGTCATGTGCCAACATGGCAGGAAATTAGATTTAGATTTTTTTTAAATAAAATGCAATGGTGCTATGCTAAAATCCCAGGAAATCTTGGAGGTAATGAAGAGGGGAGTGTAAATACTAATGCCCCAAAGCCTGGAAGTTTATGAGGCATTAAAGCAGTGCCTGGAGCTCTTTGGTGCCCTGTAAACTATTCTGTTACATAAGCATGTCTTCTTATGGCTTAACTCATGGATATAAAATCCCTCCAGGCTGATAACAGGAGATGCCTCAGCCTAGAAAATCTGTTATTTATTTACTTTACAGGTTTGGAGCAGTGAGGAAGCTTAGCTGTATTTAACTCTTTCTGGGCTCAGTGATTGCTCCACAGCAAAAGTTGTTTTGGCCATAAAGCTGCATCCAGCTTTGCTTCCCACTGAGCTTTCACTCAAATTATATTTGTAGCCTCGAATTCCTGCAATTCCACTAAGGATTTTTCTACAGATTGTAAAAAAAAAAACCCTGGCATAAAGTTTGTGTGATAGGGGAAGGGTGTCCAGGAATGCTCAGCCCAGATTTGGACCCTCCTAAATCATGGGGATGCTGCCAGTGTCTCGAGGAAGCTGAGCTGGGAAAGGTTTGTGGCAGCTGGCTGTGCTGCCGAATTTGGGTCAGCCTGGACCACGTCTTCAGCATCCAGATGGCCTCCCTGCCCCAGTGAAATAATCACCCAGGCAGTTGCTACAGCTGCAGCCATGTGTGTGAACAGCATTTTCCTTCAGTGAGCTTAAACAGCTTAATCAACGTGATCCCAAGGAAAAAGTAAAGTGATTTTTTATGAAGCTTTCTCTGTGTTGCTAGGCAAGAAAGCAGCCTTGGACGGTTCAGAAACGTCTTGGAATCATCTTTGTATCAAGCCAGTTCACATATTCTGGCACGCTCCGTGCTGCTGATGTTGGAGCAACTGAAGCTCAGCGATGCCCAGGAGATGAGTCACCTGTTTGGGAGGGTGGCATTGTCCCTGACTCCTGGTGACACTGCCTGGCAGGACACCTCCGACCTGCCCCAGGGTGCTTTGGGGGACTGGGACTGTGGGGAAGTGGAATATTGTGGTGCTCCACAAAACTCTGTGCTTGCATGACAAAGTGAAGAGATTTTAGTTCTTAGAGGGCCTCTCTCTCTCTCTGTATATGTATTTTTTTGTTGCTGTTGTTATTGTGTATATATATATATATATTTTTTTTTTTTTTTTTAATGTCTGTGTTGCTGCACTGAAAAGAGAGACTGAAGGGCAGATTGTTGCCTGTGGAGAAAGAGTTGGTGATGTTTCTTTGCAGCCAAGGATATTCTCTGCACCTCAGACACCTGATGTCCTGCCTAGATGTGGTGACCTGCAGCAAGGGCCACCTCCAGCCCATCTTTGTCCCTCTTTCCTTCCCAGTACTTTGCATGTGGCACTGACTCACTTGGATTTGGGCTGTCGCTGTTTTCATTTTTAAAAGCAATCCATATCCCCAGACCCTTCTAACTTTTCAGTGAACAGAGAGCAGGCTGTTCTTGGCTGAACATGAACTTTTGTAAGGTTTGGCTGAAAAGTGTCTGTTTTCAATGCTTTATTTCTAAAAGTGACTTTGGTTGATGGAAACCAGAAAAATTAGATTTTTTTTTTTCCCATCTAGAGGGATGAAACTTTTCACAAGAAAAGGATTAAAGCGTTAAAATTTGGACAAGTGCTTGCCCAGTTCTCTCTCAATAGTGGCGACTTTGCGAGGTGTAGTCATTGTCTTGGTGCAATCATTGCCGAGGGAAAACCACAGAGCTTTGGCACCAAACTCTGCCAGCGAAGCTCCAACACTTGCAGTGTCAGTGTCTGCGTCACTGTGAGTGCTCGGGTACCTTGCACTGAAAATGAGGGCAGGAAAAAAGCCACTTTTGGGACTTGATTCATCCCGATCTGAATAGGTCTGATGAAGACGTGTTCTGCAGTTATTTAAATCCTGTAGAAGTGAATGTCATACAGGGTAGCTGAACAATACAAATCTCCCTTTTGTGCCTCTTCACTCCCAGTGTTTCAATTTCCCCAGTCACCTGTCAGCTGTTTGATGTCCTTGGATGATGCGGGGTTGGATGTGGAGCGCTGAGCTGCTGCTGGGAGGTTGGTGCAGTTCTTGATGCTGTTTCTTGTTCATGGGATTTTGAATAAATTCTTCGCTGTGCCTCAGTCTCTGTGCTGTAAACAGATTATAATGTTTATCACCATTGTGAAATGCTTTGTTTTCTATGGTTAAAAAGCCAGGAATAAATTCTTTTTATTATCCTGTTACACAATATGCCTTTCTTACCTCTCCAGCACCTGGAGATCCTACTTTGATGAAGTCTTTATTTTCTACTTCTCCATTATTTTCACTCAGATGTTATGCAAGATCCCAAGGTGCAGTTTTCAAAAAGAATTCAGAAGGGAGAGGATTAAATTGATATATTTTCAGGGCATGAATGTGGCCTTTCAAAGATGCTGCTGGAAAGGAGAGCATTTCCCCCACATCCTGGTTTATGACTCCATGGAGTACCTGGCCTTTGGATAAAAGCGCTGTTGTGCATCAGGGCTGGTGGGGGAAGAGATCAGGAGATATAGGAGAATTCCTGCTTCTCTTGTTGTGGAAGTTTTTTGGTTGTAATCACCTGACCAAGGTGTAGGTTCTTTGTGGAATACCTGCTGTGGAGCCAGGCATTTCCTGGGTTACCTAATCTAAGCAAGGCCTGGAGCAAATTCAATCTCTGACTGACCTTCATTTGCTTTCCAAAAGCCCCCCCAGGTCTTAGTAAGTAAATAATTTCCCCAGCAACATGCAAACGGAGTTGCCATTAATATTGGTAACAGCTATTATTTACTAAATAGACTTCTTGGTTAACTGTGTGTTTATTGAAAGTTTGAATAAAGTCAGAGTGTGATCACTGTTATGTAGCAGCTGCAGGCTTGAGGATGGGGAAAGGAAGAAATAATGAGTTGGCAGAGAGCCGGTAATTACCTGCTTAGGATGGTCTTGGTGTGTGATTAAACGCTCAGCACTTGCCCTGTAAGTAAAGTGACCTTCCTGGCTGATGTGTCGTGTGTCTCCAGGGCAGGGGGCTTATGTGCAGTGCCTTCCAACCCTGAATCCTTGTTACAGGCTGAGTTCCTTCCTAAGATTAATTCCTGACTGGTGTCAATCCTGCAGGATTCTTACAAGGGCAGCTGAGTTCTATGGGCAAAAGTCACATTTTGGGTCACTTTGCTGGCTTTCTGAGCTGATTAATCTGGCAGGGATTTATGTTAATGTGTCAGAGCTTTGCAAAGCTGAGTTCTCTTATTTTGGCAGCTGTCAGGAGTCCTTCTGAGTTGTAATTTAAATATCAGTTTAATAATCAGAATTTTTTTTTTTTGGTCAGTGAATCTGATGAAAGTTTTATGGGAGGTAGAATCTTCAGTTTCTCTCACACTTCTTTATGCTGGAGAATTTTAATTTACCCTTCCATCATTGGAATGGTAAACAGGGAGGAAGGGCATGGCTTAAGGATGCTATTTTCTAGGCTGCTATTCATCTTAAAGAGATGTGGAGCTAATTATGAAATGCCTTTTAGCGCTAGAAAAGCCCAGTGCAATTTGCTCATCAGTGCTGAACTGTGCTCGTTTGTTCTGGGTATGTGCAACCCACGTGAGACTTCTTCAACCTCTACCTTGAATGCCTCTAAAATTCTGTCCTTAACTGTGTTTGAGTGTCCTGTAGCTCTTACCATGGGCTAGATGCCACAGGGGCTGTCCCTGCCTGGTGACCCAAGGGTGCTTCATCACAGGGAGCCCCTGTGCCAGTCCAGTTCCCCTCCAAATTATACTGACTTTTGAGCTGCTGATGGGAAGGTTGCTTAAATGATGGCTTTCCCAAATGGTTTCCAGTTCCTTATTTTAAGTACTCTCTCTGTTTGATATTCTGGTGTCTTATTAGCTGGTGTTCCTGCAGCCATAGTCCGTGGTGGGCATTCCCAAATACTCACTGCAGCCGGGTGAGACTCTGAACACGGCCCTGGAGAGATGTGGGCATTGCCAGAGGTGCCTTTAGGGAGCCTAAACTGTGCTCAGTGGGTGCAGTTCTGAGTATAAAATATTGAGAACGAGGGGGCAGATCTTATTATAAAGTCCATCTCCTAGTGCATGTAAACACGCTGGGAGCCAAACGTGAATTCTTGCGTTTCCTGTCTTTTGAATGCTCGACTTGGCAGCTGTAATAATGTTTAACAATAAGGTATATCTTAGTGATGCTCTCACTGGACTGATGGAAAACACAGTTATGCCACAATGGTAAGAGAAAAAACAGAACCCTGGGTAAGATTGAAATGAATTCTCTTTGCAAATAAATAAGGTGAAAACCCTTTTTCTTTCTGGCGCATTACTATTCCAGTCCAAAGGGAAACGAGCAACCCTGAATGAACAGGATTATTATTGTTAGAAGGAGTAAAATACATGGTTTAGTATTCTGTCAATGTATAAATACACTTAAAATTGTGTGTGCTTTAAATTGCAAAATAATTCAAAAGAATAATCCCTGCTTTTTGTGCACTTGCCTAAAATATAGCCCAGATATATTGGAAAAAAAAAGGTGTCAAACTGTTTCCTGAAAAATAATAAGCACAGCACTTTAGGGAGGAGGAGAATTATTTTGAGAAACAGAATCAGGGATATACATAATTTACACTGCTGAAGTGTGATATCTAATTGCTTGTTTTTTCTTTCAGCACAGGAACATTGTAAATCAAACACTTCATTGCAAAGCTCTGTCGTGTCTAGGTCAAAACTGAAATGCATCGTCCCAGTGTGATTTGTTCTGCTGGAGACGTGGAGGAATCCTTCAAAGTGCTGATTAAATGCTGTTTGGAAATGGACTCCAATTATTCACCACGTATTTGCCCACAGACAACAGCGTTTTCTTTTAATCCTCCTCTGGTTTTACATCACGCTGTGATTACTGGATCTGGAGCACAGGTAGGAATTCTGTTGTGTCAAGAAAGCAACAGAACCAAGCTCCAGAGGCAGAGTTTGGAGCTGTGCAGTTGATTTTCATCCATCCTTGGGGGTGGAAGAGGACCAGAAGTTTCACATTATAAGTAACTAACTCTTCACTTGTGGTTTGGGTCTCTGTGGTAGCAGTGGGACTCGCTCTGACTCCATGTTCTCTGTTTAATAATTTGATCTAGAGCTGCCTTTGCCTCCTCTGGTCTGCTTTTTTTATAGCCTGGATGTGGATTGATGGAAAATTTTTCCCAGGTCACTGCAGAAATTGGAAAAGAGATTATGGTTTGGTTTCACCTTTTTCTTGACCCTTTCCTTCCGTGATCTTTCTGCATCACTTGAACCTTGTCTTGGGATCCTGACGGTCAAGGAAGACATTTGCTGTGTGCAAGATATAATGAATATTAACTGTTGGATGCTGGAGCGTGAGTGTAGACTGCAGGGAATCCTCCTGACCACTGAGTGTCATTGTTAACTCAGGAGAAATGGGGTGATGAGAAAAACTTTTATTTGGGGAAGATGGGGAGAGGAATCTGTGGGGGGAGCCTGGGAGGGCATTGCCATCACTGAAATGGTTTGGTGAATGTCAAGGTTGATTTCCCTCAGAAGTGCTGTGTGCTCACGAGCATGCTGGAGGCTGGGAATGGCAGAAACTCGCAAAATGTGCTGCCATGTTCCTGTGGGAGCAGGGATACCTTGGCTGTGTTGAGATTAACACTGTGAATTTCTGGGCCCCTCTCAGCTGGGTGTCCAAGGTTGCTCCGTGTTGTCTCTGCTCGTCTCCCACCATGCCCAGCTCACAGGCCTCTGAGTTCTCCCCAAAACTGATGGCACTTCTGATGTTTCTCTGGGCCCTCTTCTTGGGGCTTGTGCCTGCTGAAGTCCTCTCTGTCCTGTGGGGTGACACCCAGCACTTTTCCACCCTGGCCTCAGTGCCCGTGTAGGGCCCTGACTGGAGCAGTGGGTGAGGGAGAAGGGCTGGTGCCTCTTTTAGCTCACAAAGCCTTGAAATGCAATCATCTGGTGGAAGCCATTGCCATCTGAGGCGAAGTTATTTCCATGGAAGGAAAAATGCTTTGAGAGAAATAGTTCAAAGAGTGCTTTGTGCAGCTGTTTGCAAAGAGTGAGTTTTATTACCTGTAAGTATTGCCACTTTTCTTTGTGGCCATGCCTGTTATGTGAGCAGAGTGCAATTTCCTCATATGTTAACTTAAAAAGTAATACTCTTCCTATATTGTTCAGAGAGTTGAAGCCTTGAAATTCTAATGCCCTATTGGCTGTGCAGGGTAAACTCACCTTTATCATCATTGCCAATGCTGGAACTAAGACAGGGACTCTGTTTTTGGGAGTTTGGGCTTCAAGTGCATCCTGCATTAGCCTTCATGTTAATAATACTGACTTCAATGACAGCAAAAGCGAAGGAGGAATGGGCATTGGGTTGGGAGAAGGAAACTCCCAGGTAGGAAGGTGTTTGGTGCTGGGTTTGCTAAGTGAGCAGCGTTACTTTAATTCTTCCTAAAATCGTCTTATTCCTACATCTTTGTGCTACACTTTAGCAAGCAGTTGCTCTGCAGGTTTGCCTTCAACACTGATAAAATCTCAGTCTTTCCTCTGCAGAATGGCAAAATCTTAGGCCCCTCTATTATCTGAAATCAGATACTGGTGTTTTACTGACAAAGCAGGAGGGGAAACCTTGTCCAGCTGCCTTCACTCCACTAGGATTTAACAGCAAGATTGCTATTGCCTTGGAGTTATGTTGCCATGAAAACACCACCTTTTTGGCCTTCAAACCTACTTAAACTGGGTGGCTCAGGCTGGAGCGAGGCACCAGAAGGAATTCCACTGTCTTGGTGAGTGGAAACTCTGGTGGGGTGTGAGAGGTTGGTGCCCAGCCACAAACTGCCTCCTTCCTTGGCTCATCTTCTGCAGCCCCACAGCTGTGGTTTAGCTCCCCCCAGCCCTGGAGCTGTGGTGGTTCTCTCCTGTTTGCCTTCAATCCCTTTCCTTCTGGTGGGCCTTGGTTCAAGCAGTGGGAGATCTTCCTGCCTTGGGTTTGAGAATTTCGGTTCCATTCCTGTGCTGTGGGGCTTTTATGATTTCTGGTTTCTCTGGTGCGTTTGGGCAGAATTTTGAGTGCTCTCAAGTGCTAGAGGAGCAAATTTTCTGCCCAAATGGCTTTGCTATAAACGTGGGGGTTCTGTTTGTTTGGTTATTTCTTTGCTTTAGCTCAAAATCACTTTTCTGCTGTGGTTGAAGATGTAATTCAGCCTTGCTTTGATTTGTGACTATTCAGAGCCCTCTGGGAATTCAGGCGTATTATTGCTCCACTCTGAGAATAATTCCCTGCCCAGTGGGTTGAGAACTGCTTAACTCCAGTGTCTCTTGAGCAGATTCAATCAATACAAGGTGCAGAGAGACCTTTATCCATTCTAGGCAAGGAGCAGCATTAGCATCACACCAGGATGACAGAGCCTGGGAGAGCACACGTGGAGGCTGAGTGCCACAGGCATTAGCACAGGAAAGGAAGACAGCACTGAAAAAATGTAAAAGTGATGTATTTTCTCATCAATGCATGTTTTTATTTTTATTCATAGCAAATTAAAGTCCACAGCTGCTCCCTCTGTCTCTGTCAACACCAGCTCTGCTTGCCATGCTGCTCGTGTCTGCTGACCTGTGAGCTGACTGCTTGCACCCAGAAAAAAATTTAAAAAGAAATCAAATAGAGCTATTTGGAAAGACTACACTTAAGTGACATAAAATTACATCATCCGCCCCCAAATCAGCATCACTCCTAAGTTTGAATATCTTGTTTTCTATGAAAACAATTCTAAAATGTCATCCACTGTTTGTTTGTCTTTCCTAGAAATTCCTGGTTTGGGAAAAAATAATCCTTGCCCTACAGCAGCTGGGTGGTGGAGTGCTTTCAAGGAATCAAACATTCTTTGATTCTTTGTGTTTCCCCTGAATTTTGGAGGTGGTGATGAGGGTGGTGGTTTTATTTACTCTTACAAGGCTTCCCTGTCATTCACTGTTGATCATTTCTACTTGTTACCTGTCACGAATTTTTACCTTTTCTCATTTTCCTCCCCAAATACTCCAAATGCCCTGATACTGCTTTATTGAGTTTTCAGGGACAACTGCTTTGTCCGCTGCTTTACTCCCTGCCCCAGGAATGATCAGGGAGGTTTTCCATGGGATCTTCCATCCCTCATCAGATGTGTATGGGCAGGATCAGACTCAAAACAGAAACAACTAAAAATCAGGGATTATTTTTGCAGCGACTGAAATCAGCCGTGCTTGACTCTAGGAAAGGTGTCTGTGGACCAGGTGACTTATGGTGAGTAAGACCAAATTTGCCATCTCCCCATGGCCTCCTGAGCAGCTGCTGGTCACCAAGTTTGTCTCCAATGCATAGTCACCGATGTCCTGGATGGGAAAGGTTGGGCAAAGGCTGTCACCCAGCTGTTACTTCTAAAAGAAGTGAATTTCTTAATGGTAAAAAAGAAAAAAAGGCATTAAATGAGAATACTGGAATTAATATCTTTAATTAAAAGGACTCATTCTATGGAAAGGTCCCCTTTTAATTTGGTGTGTAACATTCTGAGGTGAACACATCAGTCAATTTACTTTAAAGCAGGGCTTGTTGAGTTTTGTCCATTTTTTATTCGGATTAATTTCTGTCATGGTTCACAGAAAACCCACAAATCCCCCTGAAGAAAATACTGAAGTATTTACCCCCCTGAGGTAAATACATTCAACCTAATGAAATGAAATATGTCACAGTTCAGGACTTGGCACTTGGTTCTTTATGAAATAGTATTTGGGTGACCTTTGTATTCATGAGGATGAAGGGGGTTCACAGCAGTGACTAAGGCCTGGCAAGGCAAGGATCTGTTCTGCCAACCTTTCCCCCAGAATTCTGCCAGGGACCTGTGGAGAAGCTGCTTTTGGAGCCTGCTCTCCTTGGATGATTATCTGTGGTCTGTGAGTGACCACCTGAGTGCAGGGGGTTCCCTTGGGCTGAGCCTCCTGATTTTTCTCTGCTGGTTTCTGAAAGCCTGGGGGTTCACACTTCTGTGAAGGTTCACGTGGCAGTGTGTTGTATGTGCATTTATTTCCATCTTTTGCAAGCCAAAATTGCAATTTGTGGGGATGTCTGCAATGAGCAGCAGCTGATGAGTGTGACCTACCCGAGTGTTGCAGAGACAGGGAACTGCTCTGTGCCAGGGCACTGCTTTTGGGAGGTCCAGCTGGCATCACCCCAAGCTGGGAAGTGGGGAAAAATAATGGCATAGAGAGGCTCTTTTCCTTTACATATTAATATTTCTGAAATCCCATTTTAGCCTCAAAAAATAAGTCTTTACAATAATTACATGCTTTCAAATTCGCTATATTCAGCCTCATAATAATAATTACATTTTTCCTGATGTCTTCCCTGTGTGAGAAGGAAGTGTTTTATTTTCTCTGTTTTACCTTTGGAGAGCAAAGTGCTGAAGTGACTTGGCCAAAGCCTGAGCAGGTGTCCCTGCTGCACTGGGTACCAAAACCACATCTGTGTTCCCAAAACCACATCTGTGTTCCTGGCTCGTGCTTTTCCCCTGGAGCATCGCCCATCTCCAGCAGCCATGGGTGGGCTCATGCTCTCTTCTGTGTGTTCATTTTTGCACAAACATCTGGCTACAGATCAGTTATTATTTCACATCCAGGTACCTGTTTGGGAATCCTGATGTGGGTCTCTCCAAAACAAATCTCCCCTAGGAGGGGACAGAGCTAGGCAGGAGTGGCTGGAGGCAGTAAGTGCTAATTTGGTGTTCGGGTTTGATTCTTGACCCTGTTTTATGTAGCAGGATAGGTCTGAAGGCTGCAGCTCCCTTTATCCCACTGGAACCTTCAGGAGGTCTCGGTGCTGAGGTGTTTTGGAGGGTGCAGGGTGCTCTCCCCTGCTTATTCCTTGGCTCCTGTGATGTTCTGCCCATCAGCCTTACACCAACACACCCTGCCCTGGCTGGGGCTGCAACAGACCCACAATAAACAAATAGTGCAGTCAGAGAGTGACCCACAGTTACTGTGGGAATGGCAGGGAAGGGAATGGATACACCAGGTCCATTGGCTGCTTTCCTGTCTTGTTTTTGGAGCAGGTGAAACAACTTGGTAAAGATTGTATTTGTCCGTGGTTTTTTTTGCAGCAAAACCTTAATCTAAATAATGTGTGCTTGCTGGAAGTTTCCCCCCCTGCCACCCAACCTGCATTTATACTGCAGTCAAATGATTTCTATTTTATGAGATAAAGGCATCTTTAGTTCTAGTACAGAGTTTAAGCACTCTTTTGTTTGACTCAGAAAGTTCCTCTGTTGTTGCTGAAACTGTTTTTGTGAGCTGTGCTGCCAGGGAAGCCGGCAGTTCATTGAAGGGCTCATGTGGGATGTCCTGTGGCCAGCAGATTTCAGCCAGGCTCGGGACAGGGACGGCTGCTCGCGTCCCTCTGGCTCAGCTGCTGGAGGAATTGGGATGATCTTCAGTTATTCCCATGGCAGGGGGAGTTTTTTGTTCCCTCCCCCATCTGTGCTCACACAGCATCCCCTGGGAAGGACCCAGAGCTCTCCCAGTGCTGCAGACGGGCCCCGGTGAGTGGCACGGTGTAACCCATCCCCTAACAGCAAAGGGAGGATGATAACACACTCCTTATCAAGTGTGTGACCTGGAGAAGTGCATGTGAGACTAACCCAAACCATCAGGCTGTGCTACCTGCATGCTGTTTGCTGTCTCAGACAGCATGAGGCTGCACCACCATCACTGGGGGTCATTTGTCCTGGCCAAATTTGTACTGTTTGATTATTAAAGTATTTAAGTCTGAAGCAGTAGTATTCCTTTAACGAGCAAAATTGAAAAGAAGTTGAAGAAAACTGTGGTGGGGAGGTATTTGGGGGTTTTTGTGCGTAATTGGCTGACTATTTCTCCTTTCCACTGAAGGGCTTTCACCATCATGACTTTGAGCTGTCCTGTACTCTCCCCTTTGCCTCTGAACAGCTGGAAAGTTTTTGAGTAAATCAGACCCTTTCTCCAGGCAAGACTTTGCTCTTGAACTCAAGAGTAACACAAAACCCAGCCAGGGCTGAACTTAGCAGGAGAGCTAAAAATTCCAGCGTGCTGCAATAATGCTGTATGCCCGAGTAACTTAATAACCTGCTGAAAACAGGAATTCTTCTCACCAGTCCCCTTCCTTAGTCAGAACTTCTCTGATGCAGACCTGTAAAGCCCACGGGGAATGGTGTGGCAATTTTTGCACGGCCCAAACCCAGTGTTTGCTGGAAAACTGCTGGTGGTGTGGGAAGGCATTCATCCCGTGTGTTTAACCTCTCCTTGAGGAGCTGAGTTGCTGATGGATGCTGTTAATGACACATGCACAGACATGAAATCACAGTGGGACCAGAGGCCTTGCCCCACTTTGCTTCTCTGTGCCATCAGAGAAGAGTTAAATCCATTTCCCACCAGGTATTTATGATTGCTTTGTAAGACAAATTGAGGAACATGCTCATACAGTCCCAAACTTTGCTGTTAGGTCTTAACTCTGACTTAGAGGTCCTGTTTCCATGTGGAACTTGCAAAGTGTCAGGGCATGAGTAGCCTGGGGCCTCCAATTTGCTCAGAGAGAGAGTTATTAAAATATTCAACAGTAATAGGTATTAAAGCATACAACAGTGGTTGCTACAGGAAATAGGAAGGGCTTTGACAACCTGTTGGAGAGAATAATTAGTCTAAGTCTGGGCAGAGTAAAGGATGAACACATGAACTGGGGAACACAATGAGCCATATTTTTGTTTCCTGTAAATTGGCTTTGCCTTCAAATGAGCTGTTTTACACAGAATTTGCTTTGCTATGTTAATTTTTGACTATTTAATTTTTTTTTTTTTAAATACAATCCACTCCTAAGGTCTGGATGTCTCCAGACAGTCTAGTTGGTTAGCTGTGCTGAATTCCAGGCCTGAAGTCAGTCTGAGCATGACTTCACATGCTGGGGCCTCCAACAGGTCTGTGAATAGCAAACCAAAAGGAAAAAGCAATTCTAATAATTCAAATTGGCTTGCTTTCTTCCCTTGTTAAAATTTCATGATTTAAACTCCTTTAAGGTACTAGTGTGACTTTATTACTTCAGCAACTTATAGGTAATAAAAAAGCTTAGGAGTCCAAAATGACATATCTCCTCATAAAGTGCCTTGATGTACTTTTAAAAAGCTTTTTAAAACTCTACTAATGAGCCTACCAGTGACAAGCAGTCAGAATGGCAAAGGGCAAGAAATCTTCCAAATGTGGGCTGCTCCCTGCCCAGCAGTGTTTTGCTGTGCAGCTTTAGAGCAGCTGGAGAAAGGAGCAGGAGCTTCCGTGAGGGGTCTCACACCACGCTGAGCATCTCCATGTAAAAACAGATCCAGCTGCAGATTCTGGGCACAGACCAAGTAAAATTGTGGACATCTCACTTAGAACTGCAGTAAGAGCAGGTTAATGGAGCTGCTGGGTGAGTCTGAGAAGAGGAAAAGGCAAGTTTGGGAATGGCACCTGCCAGTGCCAGGCTGGAACAAGGAAGGAAGGGTTAAAAGCTCCAGGTGACCCCACCGGCCCTTAAGCAGAGTAGGAGAGTTAAATGAAACTAATGAATTCAAAAGGATTGCTGAAGTCCTGTTTCTTGCTCAGAGGCAGATGGAACACAGAAAACCTTATCTTAATGCATAGAAAAATAAGAGATGTGGCAGAGCAGAAGAGTTTGACTTGTTGGAGAGTCTTACCCGCTTACAGAGAGCCAGTTTTTGTAGGAGAAGGAAATGCTTCCAAATACTCTACAAAATATACAAGACAAACTTCAGGAGAGGTACATCCCCTTAAGTTTAAGACCTCTTTTCTTATGGGCATCAGCAAAATTTCTGACTGCAGAAAATTATATTTAGTTCTGTTTTAGAAATGAAGGAAACTGAGGCACGGAGCCCCTCAACTGCAGGCTCTGTACACAAGGTCCTGGGAGCTACAGGACACGAGGTCTTCTGGCTGCATCTGTCCTCACTTGCAAACAACTCATGGCTTTACCCACTGGCCATGTCCCTGAGGAGGCATTCATCATCCAAAACCCTTCTTTTCCTCTCCCCTGCTCCTTGCAGAAGCAATCAGGTGCCCAAAGGCTCCTCTTGCAGCTTCTCAGGAAAAACCTTTTAATTAATGACCCAAAGTTCCTGTGATATCTACTTGTGGGAAGCCTTTTTGGGAAGGAATTAATGATCTTAATGTCTGTGAATCACAGAGCATGGTTACAAAGGCCACTCAGAGAGGTGTCTGAGGAACATTTAGATATTCCTTAAATAAACCTGGGGAATTTTTTTCCCCCTTCTGGCCTCTGTGAAAAGCACAGGCTGCATCTATGCAGCTAATGAAATTTCCTGCTGATTGGACCCTAAACAATTACTGCATCTACTGATTGCTAATAGCTGGGCTGCTAAGAAGAGAAGAGGCTCTGTTAGGAGACAGGGACCCAACTGAGAGCATCACAGCTGATGTCAGCTAATGCCCTCTCCAGTGTACACCAGGAGTTCAACCTGTGCATGCCTGATTAATCCCAGTGGGAGGCACCTGCAGCACTGGGATGGTGTTAATCAAGCCCAGCACGCTACCCACGGTGGTGGGAAGGATATCTCAGCTGCAGAGAGGCAGATGCTCATCTATTTATTAGCAGCAAGTTCATCACTTCATCATTTCCCGGTGCAGATTAACTAGGAGACAAAAGGTTGCTTCTGACAGCTTTCTGGGCAGCTATTGTGGCCAGAAAAAAAGTCTCTGTGACAATGTTTTGTTCTTCCAAAATAAATGATGTGGTTCTTTCTCTTAACAACAAAACGAAGTGCTGCCAGCAGCCTGGTGTTTCTGAGGAGCCCAGCAATAATGAACAGGGAAATGAAGCCCAAATCTTGTGAGCAATTTGGTGCAGTAAATAACCTGAACAGCACGGTGTCGAGACTGCCAGGATGAACATACATCTCTCATTGGTAAGGGGATCTGGAAGAAAAATAGAGAGTTGTTACTTTTGTCAGCAAGCAGCACCGCCACCTCCCCCTGCCCTACAGATGGGCCGTGTTTGAATCCCTCACCCAGCTGGTTTTAAGGGGGGAGGATGAAGAAGGGAAGCTCAGCTCGATTGATACAGCTGTTATTTATCCCAGGGCTCTGCTTTTCCCTTCACTGGCTTTTCAGGTCCTCTGGAAACCTCTCCCAGGCACTGTTCCTCTTCCTGAGTCTGTGGTTTCACTTCTTGGGCGACAAAATACGCTGTGAAAGGCATGAAGAGAATAGAGGCTGTAAGCTGTGTCTTTGCCTGTGGTTCATAGTAGCTCAACTGTGTTAGTATTCAAGATATGCTCTGAAGTTCCCATTTTCTCCATATTCTGCAGAGAGAATGATAAATCTGTGGAATTTGGGTGGTATTTCCTATGAGGTTTATAAAATGATGTTGATTAAGTCACTCAGTCTGTCATAAATTTATTTAAAAAATATATACGTATTTCTGGTGGCACAGAAATGTTTTTGTGCCATTAGATACTGGAGTGGGCTGGGAGACATCTGAACATATTAGAAAGGAGCTCTGGAGGTGACTGCACATGACTGTTGTGTTGGTTGGATTTCATGTGGTCTGCAAAATGCTTTGAATCTGGGGTCTTCCAAGAATGGAATAGCTCATTAAACCTGGCAGAGCTTTTACAAAGCTGGTTAATATTGGAGTTTCTGCCATTGTTAGTATATTTGTTCTTGTGCATTGGTGCTTGATCTGCAATGGAGTTTTTTTCACAGTCCTTTTTTCCGTATATATTGTAATATTTTCCTAAACCTTTCACCATTAAATTAACCCTAGGGTATGGAGGACACTTCTTGTTTTTACTTTTCATTCCTGTGGTAATGTTCTGTGGAGTGACTCTCTTCTGCTTATTCCATTAGAAAAAAATAACCCTTTACCACTTTCTTCCAGCTGGGCTTCACCACTATAAAATTGATCCTGTTTGCTGCCAGAACTAACTGTCCTTATTTCCCTGATGCCAGGAGTTTACAGATATATCAACTGGCTGTGGCTTTTGTCTTAGAGATTACCTGGCTTCCCAAAGCTGAGTGCCCAGCGGGCTTTCTGATGTGTATTGAAATTGTCTGGTTGACCCAAATGGGATGAGAAGTTTCCTCAGGAGATGCTCTGAAAAGAAAGTCAGCAGGAACTGGAAAACAATGAGAGTTTTCTTGCAGTTTGTTGCTTTGTTGGTTTCCTGTCAAATATTTTGATTTCCTTTATTGCTCTAAGGCTCAGCTCTGGTTTTAATGGAGCTGTGGGTAAGGTGTGTTATCTATCAGGCTGAAGCTCACGTTCCCAAAAGAAGCAAGTATTTGCTTAAGCTCCTCAGCCATCTAAACACTTCACTTTTCTTTTTAAACCTCTTCCTTATCTCTGCCGTGTATTTTTGTTTGGTTTTCTGCCAGGTTAGGTCTTCAGTCTCTCTTCCTTCTATTTTCTGTTTCTCCTGCAGAGTTTCACTGCATAATTTTCCCCCCTTTATCTTCAAATATGACTTTAATGCACAATCCCTGGAGACTGCCTGCTGGGAGAACAAGAAGCAGCTATTTGAAGTGTTGGGTTGTGCTTTGCTGAGGTTGAATTGTCTGCTCATTAGAGAACAGGGTTATTGTGTGGCTACCAGGAAATAACAACAAAGGTGGTGGGTGCTTCTTCCCCCCTTTGTTCTGCGGCTCTACAAGAGCAGCTGCTTCAGGTGCCAGGTGGTTCCTCTGCTCCTGCCTGTGATGTGCAGGAGCAGCTCTGTGGCTGGAGAACCTCTGTTGGCCAGTCAAAGACCGTTTGAAATGACACGATGGGTATTTAAATATAATCATACTGTGGTTATGCAATTCCTTGTGCTGAAGTGTAATCCATCTTCTCTGGCTGGAATGCACAAGGGGTTTTTTTTTGTCTGCCTTTGGCTGCTCAAACACAGCTCTCTGTGCTCCACAATAAAATGTTAATGGGGCAAAACACAGGAAATGCAAATCACACGGAAAAAGAATTGGGCATGAGAGGATGATGAAAGATTGTTCTGATTGTGGGGCTGTGTTAAATTAAATTGTGGCTCCAGCTCCTGTGGAACAGGTCTGGGTGTGTATCTGGGGATGTCTGCCAGCGAGGGCTTTCAGGACATACTGGAGAAAGATGTTGGTAGTGATTTGTTTATTTACCTAAGTATCTCTTTTCCTTGCTAAGGTGCCAGCTGCAGCCTGTGGTTTCCTCTCCAAATTTGCATAGAAGAGGAGGGAAAGTGAGGAAAAAGATTGATTTGACAAGACATTACTTTGTGTTTATCGACAGGAAACCAAGATCCATGTGACAGTGGGGGCTTGTGAAGATTTAAGGCTGTGCCATGTAGTTTCTAATATCAGCAGCTTCTCCTGCATAAGGGAACCTTTTGCTGTCAGTACTTCCTACTGAATGAGATGGCAAAGAACAATTACAAATGGGAATAGTTTTTAGAAAGATGATAGGAGGAAAATTGTCTGGCTTTGAGCTTGGGGAGAACCCTATGGCAGCATCCTGTTAAAAGTACAGGGCTGTCTGAGGTGTTTCTGTATCTCATCAGGAGCTGGGAAAAGATCCCTGTGGGAGCCAGCTTTCTTATCTCCCTCTGACACTTTATCCTGCCTGTCCTCAGCAAGTTTTGGGGTGGGAGGTCTCTGGTGACTTTAAGGGAGAGCTTTTCCAGGGGTCCTGGTAAAAGTAGTTCAACAGCTCCAGCAACTCATGCAGGGCTGTTAATCTTCCACATATACTTCAGACAGCCATAAATACATTTCTTAACATTAGGGGCTGGTTGCTACAAATGCAATTCTCAATTATATGTACAGATCTAATGCTTAGCCTAGAAATTTCCAGAGGAAATGCATATATCATACATGACCACCCACAGATGTGCATATGGGCACACATATATACATTTTCTGCTTCTTTGTGGCTGAAACACCCTGAATGTATTTGAGTAGTTTCAGTAACTGATTCTGAGACAAAAGGGTTATCAATCATGCTGTGGGAGCACGGAAAGTTTTCCAAGTGGAAGGTCCCTCTGGGATTATGGATGCTTCTCTCGCACCTGCTTTCCACTGATAAGGGACAGGAATAATAAATCCCTCTAAGATTGCTTTTCCCTGGCCAGGAAGTTGTGCAGATGAGAGGCTTCAAGCTTGATCTGTGACGCCACTTGCTGGGAATAGTAAGCTTCAGTAAGGAAGAGGAAAGTTGGTGTGGAACGATGGTTTTAATAAAACCCAACCCAATCTTTCTGCAGAAAGAGTCAACTAAATGAGAGCAACATGGTCCTTTTAGTAGTATGAGTCTCACAAGCTGCATAACTCTGCCTGAGAAAGAAGCCAGACTCAGAGACTGGTTTCCCCTTGCTGGTGTGTGACCATCAGCACCTGCTGCTCCAAACACATTTGGAAACTGATTTAGTTTTATTATTCCCTTTTCTGCTGAGGGTCTGGATGATGCCCCATGCTGCTATGTAGCCTTTCCCCCAACACCTGGATCTGATGGAGATGGGGGGTGTGAGGCACCTCCAAAGGTGGAAAAAGACCCCAAAAGGGTTTAGAAGTGTTCAATCTGTACAGGAACTTCAACAAATCTTCTGGGCACCCATTTGTCTGAATATGTAATTTCATTTGGTGATTTGGCTTCCTGGGATGGCTTTGAGCAGTTGTTTTACCATAGCGTTCCTGTGGTCTGTGCCTGACCTCTCTGTCCTCCTTTCTCTTACTCCATGGAAATGACAATAAAATGGGCAGCTTAAAAATGTGGAGGTTTTTACCACAGGTTTTTATAAGAGCTATCTTCTACAGAAAGCCTGTAAGAATGAATGGAAAGTCATTGATGAATACAATGGATAATTAACCTGGCTGAGTTCTAAAGGATTTTTTACTTCAGGATAAGCTACACCAGCAGGCACATTTTCCTTGTCCTTTGTATTTTATTTGTCTGTCTGTCTGTTTTCTGTCTTTTGTCTGCAAGGTGCTTTTGGTAAGAGATCGGTCTTGTGAAGGTGAAATAATTTCCATTCTTCAAAATCTGAAAGAGAAAAGCATTACTGTGAAACTCTTTGAAATAGATTTCTACTGAATCAAAAGCCCTGTTGGGAAAAAAAAATCATAGGGCAGCAGAATATACTGGCAACAGACAAGTGAGCTGATGTAAGAACTCAGTTATCCGTGGTGTAGCATCACACTGTGCACAGGGGGGTGAGGTGGAGCGAGTTCCCTCTCCAAAGGGGAGTTGGAGAACAAAGCAGAGAAGCAGATGGAGAGGCTTTGGGTAGAGCTGTCTGAGGGGATGATTCTCTGGTATCTGCCTCTTTTTTTCCTGTGCTCCTTGAATGCAGACCCTGACCTAACCAGGAGCTGCTGGTTGGAAAGCAATCATTTCTTTCATCTTTTTCTCCCTCCTCACCCCTTTTCCAGAAGAAAGTATTGACTTCTTCCAAAAACACAAGGAGAAACCACAGTTTTTTCAACCAAGTGCAAGCATTTTTGTGGGGAGAAAAAAATGGAGCAGATTCAAGTCCAGGCTCCTTGCAGAAGGTGTTTTTGTTAAAAATTGGGGTGACTTTATATTGGTTGTGAGAAATGAAGGCTCTTTTACTGAGCTAAAGCCTGGTATCTAATTCTGGACAAAAATCTCTGAATGTGATGGAAATTTTGTTTAAGTAAGGACAGTGACATGTGGACTCTGTAAGGCTCCTCATTCTGACTCTGCTTTTCGAAGTGTGCTCTGACATTGGCTGTCACCTGCCAAAACTTTTCAGATTCCTTTTTTCCCCCCTAGAATGAGGACAGCTGCTGCCTCTCACTTTAGCACTGATTTAGGTGTGTTTTGTTTATAGCTAGCTTTAACCAGAAGGAACAATTCTGTCTAGTTCTGCTGCTTCTCATCCTGGCTCTGGTTTCTAATTCTCAATGTGTGCCCTCATCCCAAAGGCCAGTCTGTGCCCATCCATGGAAAGTGGTGTTTCTCGCCATTTTCAAATCCGTGTGTCTAGCATGCATGAGACCTTTTTGCATTCATTCCAGAGTCCTTGTGAATCTTGGGAAAGCATGGAAACCTTTGAGCTTGCAAAGCGTCTGGTTAAATCTCGTCCCGTTACAGAGGAGTTGTGATGGGGAGGCAAAACCTCTCTTCAGGTCAGTGGTTTCAACGGGACTGGAAGCAATACAAATGCAGCAGAAACCACAATTAATGATTGTTTAATAACTGAAAAGGAGGGCCTGATTTCTGCCTTTGCATTATGAGGAATATTTTAGTGTGAAAGCTGCCTTGGAGCCTGGGAGTCTTTGATCCTGGGGAGGCAATGGGAGCATTCGGCTCTGTGCAAATGTTGTTGGAAAATCCAGAGGCCAAATGCAGCTATTTCACAAGTCACTTCCCAATTTTTGTCTTGCTCATTTCTGCCTGATTAAAGTTTTCTCTCAAATGTGAAAATTGCTGTGGATTTTTCCAGTTGGAGAAGGTAAATCTCTTATTTGAAGCCGGACTGTCTTGCTTGCCTGTTTGAGCAGTTTGTCTTTTAATGAGTTGCTGTCGTCCTTATCTTGTTTCAACCACCCTGGCTCAGTGCCATATCCACCCTGTGGGAATTTGGGAATTCCCTGCTCATCTCTGCTGGAGCTCTTTGGGATTTTCCTGGAAGTGGAAGCCTCCTTTGACATTTTGTTGGAGAGATCCGTCCTGGAACTTTTGATGGCAACAGAGGGGTTGGAATTCCTTTTGTGTTATGGTCTCTCCTTAGCTTGGTATCGCCTCTTATGGGCCAGGATGACTTTGTACCAAGTCACTTGGATCAGAAAACAAGGGAATGAGGGCCTAACAGCACCCAGTTCTCAGCTTAGCAGATGTGGAGGTTCTTTAGATGTCTCTGCATTGTCATACTGAAGTCAGGGGCATTAATGTAACGTGTAGGGATTTTCAGTGCCACGAGCTCTTTGCAGGGTCACAACAGTGCAGTTGCTGCCTGGAGTCTTTCTCAAATGCTCTGGAGTCTGGCAGTGATGCCCCTGTGCTGTCACGGTCCCTGGTGGCCTCAGCTGGCCTGTCCTGCCTCTGTTATCGCAGCTTCCAGCAATGCATACGGTTCACTTCATCTTTCAGACAGCATTGATTTCAGAGGAGCATTTCTTATTTCAGACCTCTCCCTTTCTATGTGATAAGGAAACCTATTTTTTTTTTTTTTTTTTTCACTTACATTAATCAGTCTAACATTAATACCTCTTCTATCCTCGGACTGTCACNTTTTTTTTTTTTTTTGCTTACAAGATTATGTAGCTTACATTCTTTGGAGGGTAATTTCACTAATTCTCCTTCGGTACACTGACAGCACAATTATCATCTCACTTGACAGCTGTTCCCTTGAATTTTAAATATCCACAACCCATCCAAGGGCACTGGAGGAATTTGGTGGTATTGCTGTGTGTTGCTAAGAAGTGTTGAGCTTTTTTGGAAGGGGAGAGGATTTCTGTGATCCCAGGGAAGACATCCCACAACGTGTAGGTGGCAGCTCTCTGATGAGAAGGGATTTGGGAAATATTATCAGATTTAAGAATGAAAACTACAAGCAGTGAATTACCAGAAAGAGCAATCAGGAGCAAGGGAGATAAAACAGAAAAATAAGGAATACTTTGCTTTGACTTTCCTTCACAGCACGAGCTGGTCCTGCCATGCACTGGCTGTTTCCAGTGTGATGTGGGAAAAGGAGCTGAAGTATAATCAGACCCTGTGGGTGATCCCATGGCTGTTCCCAGTGACACTGATGCCTGTTGGACTCAGACCCCTGAGCAAATCTTTGACATCCAAACAGCAACATGAATGAGGAAATTGTCAGCTGGAGGGTCAGTAAATGAAACCTGGTTTTTTTGACAACCCAAACTCAAATGTGATATTTTGGAGATATTGGTGTTTTAACCATGTGCATTCATGGGATGGGGCTGAATCCCTGACAGCAGGCAGATAACAAAGGGTAAGGCTTCAGCATCTCCAAAGAGTTATTTCTCTGTTATCCGTCAGTTCTTTTCCTCTCTCTCGCTAAGATCCTGCTTAGTTTGTTCAGCAAAATGGGGGGAAAAAAGGGTCAAAACTTTCAGAAGGAGCCATAGATACAAATCTCATTACACTTTACTCATTTGGGTGTGCCTGAGATAGGAAACATTGATGACCCTTAACCTCAAGAAGTTTTCACAGGTCAAACTAATTAAATCAACCACATGAGTATTTACAAGTAAAAAGCACTGGGAATCACTAAACAGGTATAAAAAACTTGATGCCTTATCATGAATTGTGCCCTATCATTTTTAATGCAGAAAGCAGTAATCTTTCCTCCCTGAAGGCCAAGATGCTTTGCCAGAGCTTCAGGGAAAAAAAGTTGGGACCTCTCCACTGCTTGTTGTGTTGCCCCTTTCCGCATGGAAGAGTCTTTTTGTGGTACCTGTAGCATCTTCTGTATTAACACATGAAACACGAGATAAGGAAACAAATGTTAATGAAATAATTTCATTTAATCCAGGGCTGAGGTCTGCCTCCCTGTTGCCTTGGAGACAACACAGCCCTTTTCTGGAGGGATGCGAATGGGGTTTGCCTGAAAAGTGCACTTGAGTTTGTTCTGCACCTTTCCAGCAGCTCGTGCAGCTTCTGGTTTAGGATCAGAGCAGGGGCTCTCTCTGTTCTTCCTGCATCAGAAATAGGGACATGTTTGCCAATAATTGAGTTTTCTGTTCATGTTTGACTAAAAGCTGAGGCCAGAAAGCTCAGGTTTGTGGTACCCACTAAGTAGGAGAGAGGGTTTAAGATGAGGAAGCATTTTTACTAGCGCTGGTTGCAGAAGGGTGCTTAGGACAGAGCCCACCTTGATGCAGAGCACTCATACCAAACACCACATTGTGCCCCTGAACAGGCTGGTGGGATCCTGCAGCCCGTCCTGGGAGGGTCAGCAGCTGCAGTGATTAACATTTGAGCAGTGGGAATGGTGGTTATTCTCTATGTTGCTGTGAGAAGGACGGCTCTGTGCGATGACAGACTCTGGCTTTTTGTGCATTCTGTTTGAGCACTCCTGCAGAATGCGCTGCTGGGCAGCCTGAAGACTCAAGGACCAGAAAGGATTCATTCATGTGAGCTTTCTAACCAGTATTCACCAAAATTGGCAACAGCCTCCCATCATTACCCAAAATTAATATCATTTGTGCCTCATTCCCATTGCCAAGGAATGAGCCTGTGTCCTGACCAGCCCTTCTGATTGCCAGTCGCTCATTTGATTTCCCCCTCCTTCTGATGAAGTGAAACTGCTAAGATCCAGCACCTCCCTTCTCGGCTGATTTAATGACATTACTTTTGCTCTTGAGTCTTTGTCCCAGCTTTACCTTTTTGCTCTCCAGTATATCTGCAAAGTTTCTCCAGGTTTCCTCCTTCGAGGAGACTTTTGTCCTCATCTCCTAGAGATGATGTTGCAGATGGAAGGTTTCCATTTCCCCTCTGTGCTCCATCTCCCTCCCAGCAGCATCAACAGCGAGTCTGCTGCTCCCCACCCCCCCAGCAGCAGGTAGGAGCAGTTTTCTGATGGATGCACACTGATATCTTTCCCTTTGGAGCACAATCTCTTTTGTAATATTATGAACTACGGTGATTGTTCAGGCCTGTGTTTGCCATTGTACGCGTTGTGCTTACTGTGCTTTCAGTCTGTGCAATCAGCAGGATATGGAAGGGATTCTTTGGCGCCTTTGCTTAGTGATTAGTATTTGTACAGCACTTGAAAGCTTAAAGTGCTTTAAGAGGGATAAGTAGTGTTATTAATAATGACATGCTTTCCTGTACAGAATGGAGCTTATGCATATTTGTGGTGATAATCCCCAGTCTTCTCTTTATCAAACACTGTTTTCTTTGTGATCTGCTTCCAGCTTATCTTCCTCACACCTGTCAAAGCACTTTTAAAACAGCTTTTCTTCTTCCTCTGATTAAAGGCACACACACAAAAAAGATTCCTCTTAACACAGAATTCAGCCGTCAGGTTTCAGTGACCGTGCCCAGATGTGGTGGTCTCTAAGCTGTGTTCAGAGATTTTCATCTAATCAGGTTTCCACTAATCTCTCTGTCTATTGCTGACCTTAGATCTGCCATCCATTAAAACCCGTTTTATTTTCAGCAGCATTTGGGGTTTGATCTTCCTGGAAGAGTGCTTTCCTGTGTCCAGGTAATGTTTCATCTGTGCTTTTTAAAAACCGATTTATTTTTATGTCACTCCTTGTAGCTTCTTGTTGGAAAATCAGCTTTGTGGCTGGGGAGGAAATTAATAGAGACATAGAGAACATTTTTTCTTAATGGCTGAGGCAGAGTTAAAGCAGAGCTTTTCTCCTTCTACCTCAAGTTGAAAAATCTGAGTGAATTTTCTGTGTACTTCTCTGCTTGAATTTTGAAGAGGTTAGGGCAGGAAGGATGTCTGGAAGAGAAGAGTTTTGATGGAGTCAGAGTCTGTGTTTAAGTGACCACTGTTCTCCTTTGGCAGGGCCCCTTTCAGCCCCCAAAATAGCTCCATGCTCAGTAGCACGCTGGCATCAGCAGCCTTCAAAGTGTTTTAAAATGTACATGAGCCAGCAGAGGTTTGTTGCCAGCACCTGACCTTGGGTGTTATTGTAGAACCTGCTCAGGTTTCCAGCACTGGTAGCAAAATATTGGTGTAATCATAACCTTTCTGCTGCTTTCCCAGGAGACAAGCAAGAGAACAGCATTTCTTTGAGAAAGGGGGGCACAAAATGTCTAATCTGGGTAGCATGGCATCTGTGTAGAGCTATCAGCATGACTTAGAGGAGGAGTTGATTCAGAGACAGCTGAGCAGAAACTAAATTACTTGGGTCTTCCTCCTCCAGCCTGGGTCACCCTGTGCTCCAGGCCACCAATTTTCATGGAGCAGAGTCCTGAGCATGTGGCCTGGGAAGCAGAATGAAGATGTGGGGCTGGTTTCAGGGCCAGATCAGAGAGAAATCAGTCCTTGTTGTGAGATGGAGATTCTACTTTTAGGCAAATCTTGCATCTCTAAGTGTCCATTTTATAAATATTTTGCCCTGATGGATAGAGTTGTTGAGCATTTCTTCTTCTGTACTCAAATGGATGCTGAGGATATTCAGGTCTTGCAAAAATTGATTGCCTTCAGCTGATTACCCAAAGTGACTTTTCAAGTCCTGTGCCTCCCTCCCATTCTGGCTGACCTCCTGGGGCACGTACACCCAGCCCAGGCACCTGCTGCCAGTGGTCTGAAACACAGAAAAGGCTTTTCCCTCCTGTACACGTGAGATTTTTTTTTTTTTTTAATATAATCTCCTTTTTGACCTGATTCTCTTAGAACTTCCAAGATTCACTACAGCAAAGGCCCCAGAAATGTGAAAATACCTTAGTGGAGTGTGCTGAAGGGGAGATTTAGGCCTTCAGAGAAAATTAATTTTTTTATTTTTAGAACTATGTGATGACCAAAAATCAAATTATCAAAGCCTGGCCAATAAGAAAATCAGCAATACTGGGTTGGTGCTTCTCTTTCAATTACCTGCAGCATGTTCAGAGACTTGAGAGTAAACAGCAATTCAAGCTGCCTACTGCTCAGAGGCTTTAATTAACTCTAATGATAATTGCAGAGCATGTGTTGCCATTTTGGGCAGCAATTACACAGCTTATGTGGGGATTCTTGTGTGGGTGAAAAGTGGTGTGGGGAAAAAGCCCCTGGTATCTGAACATATATTTATACACTTGTTGCTAAGCTTGGATTTTATTAGAGAGAGGAATCTGCTTTCAGCCCTGGGAGCACTGAACATCACAAAGTCCTCCTGCCATGCACACTCAGGCCAAACAGAGCCCGGTTTGATGTTTGGTTTTATTCTGAAAAAGCACAACTGATCTCTTTGTTCAGCATTTCAAGAATCTTTCTGAATGGGGACAAAAAGGTTGAATTTCCCTTGGAAACACATGAGCCTAGAGTGGCACATGTTGTTGTAAGAAACACAGGCTATCTCTGAGAGCACAAGCCAGTCAAGGTTGGCCCCTGTGGGATTTAGGCTCCGAGATTCCTTCGGCTGTCTTGAGAAGCCCAGCTGAAACGGAGCTGGTTTTGAGAGCACAAACAGCCTCATTCTGTGAATGTTCCTACATAGGCCCGTCTTTATTAGTTTTGGAAGTTCTCTTGGATGCTTAGTGAACAAACATCGTTCCACTGACAACCAACCTCAAGTGACCCTAGTAGCTTTTTAAAAATGTACCTTTCTTCTTCCTTCTCCTCTGACTCCATCAGAATTAAAAGAATCAGAATTAAAATAGTTCAAGGCTCACGGTGTGTTAATCTCACCCTAAAAATGGAGTTCCAGCTCCTTGGGGTTCCTGTTGATTCTGTTGTAGGGAAGTTCTCACAAGTCTCCTGCTCGAAAGCATCCCTTCTTAAAAAGGGAGCATTTCAGTTTTATTTCAAGAGGTTGGAAATGGTTCCCCATTTCTCAGTGGGAAAACTTGTTCAGAGTTCGTTTCCATTTGTGTTTTTTTTTTTTTTCTTTTCCTGAATCTTTCTGATAGATTTGCTTTGAGTGCTGTTTTTGTAACACAGACTGTGAAATCACCTCTAAATGTTGTAGCCCACATTTATCAGCAATCAAAAGCATAAAAAAGCGGATGAAAGCTGGATTATTTTGCTTTTGACTAGAAGAGGTTGGGAAATAGCTAGTGCCATGGAGACACAAAAGAACCCTCCTTACAAAGGCTGTTGTGAAGCCAAAAACATGGACACTTTGAAAACTAAGCTAATGGCCTTATTTCAAAAGTCAAAGCAACACAGCCAAAACCTTTCTGTTTTTTTCTGCTTTCTGATGTTAGAAATGTGCCAGATGGGTAAGATTTTGGACAGGTGAATTTCAGGAAGTGCTTTGCTCCAAAGGATCAAATGGGATAGATGCATTAATTATTCCTAAACCCCGAGTTGTGCTTATTGCTTGGAAAGGATGAGAACAAAACTAAAAGAAGGTAATCCTTTAGAAACTTGTTAGAGGTTCTGTGTTTGGTAGAAACATTTCCTCAACCTGCAGAGACCATGAGATGATTTAATAAATCTTTTCTCATCTGCTGTGTCCTGGTCTTAGGTAGAATAAGGCTGATGCGAGCTGAGGGGAGAATTTTTTGATTCATATCTGCTTTTTCGGTTTAGCCTTATTCCTTCAGCCTTAGGACTCTTGCACAGGTGACTTCTACTATGACTATCACTTGATCTGATACCCTTTGGGGACATCCTGATGAGTCTTCACAATAATTTGGATGTGAGATGAGGGAGGATCAAATAGAGCAATAGAGCAAACTCTGAACCAATTACTGTGCTACCATAGTACTCATTTTTTTCATTTCGAGTTCAAAGGGAGATAAGGACCCTTTTGGACATAGACTGCAGTTGCTGGGTGTCATTATAAATTCATTTCTTGGTGACTATTCCATGCTGAGGCTTGAAAGGTTGGTGAGTCCTATTCTGCATCGACTTCAGTCAGGCACCACTTGTCCAAGAAAAGGCCTGGAAATGATTCTGAGAGCATTTTTCCCCCACGTGGTGCCTGCTGAGTACGTCCATGTGTGCTGTGTGCACTGGGTATTCAAGAGAAACCCCCCCCCTTCAATCCAAGCTGTGCTTTGTCATCACCAGTTATGACCTCTCCAACAGTGCTGATTTTTCTAGAATTTTGGGGGACAGCTCTTGCCTCTTACCATGACATAAAATCACATCTAATCATGAAGAAGAAGGGCAAACTCGAAAGATAAAATTATCTTTTAAGTCCTGCTGGTAATGCTGACTGAGTAGAGCGCTTCGAGCAGCGTGCTTTCAAGTAGCCCAGCAAGGTGAGTTACCCCAAGGTTATAATAAATGTGGGAACTTTGTAATTGTTCCTGGCTGTTGTATGGTAATCAGAAGTGCAGACTTGCAAATGATTGTGCCACTGCTGTGCTACAGCTATTTTTTTCTCTGCAGTTCTGCCAGAGAAAGACCATTAATTAAAGCTTCAATGCTCCAATGACCCTCCCCTCCAGCCTCAGAAGTTGTATTTTCTTCTCCCTCTTTCCTTCTTTGTTCATCTCCCAGAGTTTACTCATTTTCAGGACTCTACAATTTTCACCTTGGAGTAGTTCAGACTTCAGCAAGTCCTCGAAGCTTGTGTGTCCCTGTCGCTGTAGGGCCAGGAACGGAGAGATGCAGCAACATCAAATCCAGCAAAAGAATGAATTATTTATTAATTTTACAATCATTTTTATATAGTCTAGTTCCATAAAGCAATTGGACAATGTTCCCACACCTCCTAGGGTGATTGGTTCAGGTTCTATCACATCCACGGTAAAACATTTCTCAGTGTACCATAAACAGAACTTAGCAAAACACCAGATGTGAATATTGTTTACATAAATTATCTTACTGTTTTCATATCTTGTGTGAGAAAGGAAAGATTCTCAAAGAATTAATGCAAGAAGCTGGAAAATTCATCTGCTAGCAGCATTTCGGTATCCACATGTCCCCACAACATGGTCTTTCAGGAAAAATCCCTGTTCACGCATCCTGCTGACCTTTAGAGGTAAAATGTTTTCACTGCAGTCTTTTTTCACCATAGAATAACTGCGTGAAGCTTGTGAGCATCAGTGGAGCCATTACATTAATTGTTTTGTCATTCTGAGCCTGGGAAATGATGCTGGATGTTGGAGGTGTGTTCTGGGTCGTGTTGTGATGGGAAGGATGTGACTTTTGGGGCTTTTTTCACATCAAATCTGAAACAAGGGACCTGTTTTTCTGGGTTTTTTTAGGGTGATGGTCTTGCTAAACAATGTGTCAAAACAACATAATGAAGTTTATCAGCAAAGAAAAAATAAGGAGGAATTGTATTTCTAGTCTTAAAGCAATTGATTTCATTGCACCTCTTTCCTTCTTTGTTCATCTCAGGTTTTGTCTCCACCCCTAGATCTGTCTCCACGGCCTCGGGCAGGGTGTGATATATCTACACCTATAACATTTTCTGTTGTTCAGTATTTTTTGTTGGTGCAATGAGTCCTCTTTGGTTTAAGAGGATCTGTGTCTGTGGTGTGTTTGTCCTCAGTTTGCCCTGGAAAACCGGATGCGTAGCAGCACAATAAATTTCCCAGAACAAGGTCCTGTGTTTGTGACATAAAAAAAAAAAAAATATGGACTGTGAAAGAAATGAAGGGAAGCAGATTGGATGGGAGTCGATCAGGGCGCCTTTACTGTCAGCTGTTGATGAGCATAGGAGGAGGATGTTGTCAGATCTCTCCATAAACCCGTGAATTAGGATGCCTGGATATAACTCGTCACTTCTCGTGCTAACGGTGAAGTATGGGCACATTCAGAGCTGGAGGTGACAGTGGCACTTGGGCCAGTTCTGCTGAGATAGGTGAGGGAAGAGGAGCCTGGAGTGTGCAGGGGCAGCAGGTGAGTGCTGGGATTGGGGTTGTTCCCCCCCTGTCCCTGCTGACTGTCCTTGCTCACAGCTCTGCCCGTCCTGTCCTTGCTCCTGAGTCCCTGAGGGTGTTAAATTGATGCTTCTGTCAGGCAACCAGGTTAACCTGAGGCTTCTTTTACGCAGCCTGGCTGTGCTGGAGTTTATCTGAACTGTTGTTTGTGGTGCACAATGGGCTCCCCAGAGAAGCTATTGACTGCAGCAACAATAAGCATCTTCTGAGAAGTCTCACACCACTGCTCTGTGAGAGGGTTGTGTGATGCTAATTTCTCTGATTCAAGGGCAAAGCAAACTTTAATTTATAAATTCATTATTGCACTATAGAGATGGCCTTTATTGGCTTCTCTCAGGTAATTGTACTGCTGGAAACTCCTCTGATCAGGAACAAAATTATTTATTAGCAACGAGTCAAAACCAGTGAAGCATTAACTCTGCACACACTGGTAAGTGGAATAATTCATCCAAGCTCCAAAGTATTAATTTATTGGCACAGTGTCCTGTAACAGCAGTAATGGAGGCAGCTGTGGGTCCAGAGAGAAACAGATTGGAGGCACACCTGGAAACAGGAAATATTGCCCTTTGGCAGAGGTTTCCTGGCCTGTTGTGAACAGAGACCCATCCCCAGTTAGAGAATCAGATGCTTCAGGGCTGTGAGGTTCATCCCTCTTTGCTGGCTCTCTCTTGGACCACTGAAAGGTTCCTGCCCTGGAATATGTGGAGTCCTCAGTAATTTAATGAGTGTTTTGGAACAACTGAGAGTTGTCACTGGCAAGTGCAGTCACACGATTACACTGCCACAGATGCCCAGCCAAGTTCTTTGGAATTTTAAATAGGATGCAATTGAGCTACCTGGGTGAAACCAGTACAGAAATAGCAACAGCAAAGAGCTTCTGGTTCAGAAAGAAAAATACAGGATTTTTTGGGGGGCCTGAGGAGCTAGGACACCATTTCCTTCTGAAAAATTTCTGACATGATTTTGGAAAGAATTGCATTCTCCAATGAAATGCACTTTCATGTCTTTTTGACTAGCATTTATTTTATAATTATATTGTATGAAAGTCACATTTAGAGTCCCTAATGAGAATTTCAGATCCCATTAGTCAAGCTGATCTAATGACAATGAGACATTTGATACTGATGAGACAGTGGAAAAGAAAGCATTTCTTATTAAATAGCTCATTTATGCTTTCCAAAAGGTCAAAAAACCTGAGTAAATCTTCCCCTGGGTCTCCTTTGAGGAAAATAACTGTGGGTTAAGTGCTGGGTGTTATTTGTCCATTCCTCTCTGTGAGCACCAGAGCTCACAGGTTGACATCAGATCTGATGTTGTACATGGAGCACAACACCCGGGACTTCTTCTCTCATACTTGTTGAGAGGATTTCTATGAAAAGCTTTAATATTACCAGCAAAAAAATGAAAAAAGCAAGGTGCTCATTTTGATTATCAGTCTAAATGTCCTAGAGGCAGTCAGGTTTATCGGAAAAGGGAATTTTTAAAGTTTTTGGGCAACTCCTCATGGGAAATGCAAGGGGCTGCTGAGGCACCAAGCTGACTCGAGGTTCTTCAGTGAGGGGAGGAGAGCACACATTATCTGGGGAAAGTGCCAGAAATCAGAGGCTGAGGGTCCTGCTCTTGTCCTAGGAATAAGCAGCTGTAATGACAATCAATAAAAACAATTGCAGAGAAGGACACAGTTGTCCCAAGGGTCTGGGGGACATGAACCTCCAAGATCAAATCTAATCTTGATATGGGAAAGCAAGGATCGGCTTCAATGTTCCTCTCTTGGAGGGATTTAGAGCCATTCAGGATCTTTGGAAATTCACATCCAGAATGAGACTGCACTCCAGGAGTTACAGTTTAAGCATATTTTGGTTAGAAGACAAATTGCCGATGATGCACACTCCCTTTAATAGTGGTGGTAATGTCTTGCAGTGGCCTATGGTCCCTTCCAAAATAAAATCAGGGCCAGCCTGAATCTTGGCTCATCCTTTTCTCACTTTGAACTGTGAACTGCTCTTTGCCCTTTAAACTAGACTTGGTCTGCAAGAAATTATCTGGGGAAATGCTGGCAAGTGCTGACTTTTTCACAGCCGTTAATAAATCTGTGTTGCAAACAAACAGAAGCAAATTTCCTTTCCTTCTCTAATGAATCCCTCGAGGGAGTTGTGGATTCTGCATATAAATGGGCTTTGCTCGGATTATCTATTTTTAAGAGTTGTGTGTTGTCCCTCTCCCTGCTCGGCTCAGCAAAAGTCCAGTTGTGGATAGTCCCAGATTCTGGAAGACACTGGACTAGGCCCAAGCCGTGTTTCTTGACTACTCTTTCTGAAATGCAGCAATAGCCTCTGGCTCCACTTTTCATTCTGTTTATTTGGAAGTCCATCCTCTGCTTCAGAAAGGAATCCCTACAGGCAATTTGGGGATATCTTAATTGAGTTAAATGCTCGGGATTCATTCCCTAATGTAAAAATCAGTCAGGGCAAATGTTGCACAGCTTTAAAAGAAGCATCCCATTTTCTGGAGTTCAACAGCTTCAGTGTGACCAAGCTCTCGTGGATGCCCAGCTCCTTCATGAGTGCAGTAGGAATCATCCCAGCAGTGCCTTCCCCATGCCATACGGTTCCTTGATGCACTGGCCCTGATGATGTGCTGACAAACAGCAGGTGCCACTGGATGGAAAATCAGAGATTTGTAAAGTGTTCCTCGCACCGGCTGGACACGCAAACATTTCAGTTGTTAAATGGCTTTTGCAGCGTGGTTTTCTGAACTGCAAAATGGTTCAGATGAGAGTTTATGGTACCATCTGAGGTAAGAAACAAGTAGGTTTTGTTTCCTTTCATTTGAGTTTGAGGCACTCCTAATATTTGGCAAAGAATTCAGTCTGTTGATTGTATTTGGGGAATGTGTCTTGAAGGTACCCGACTCCAGAATACCGCGATGATTGGCACATCAGACTGAGAGTCTGAGCTGGTGCTGAGGCTGGAGTTTTACATTTTCTTTCCCCTTTAAGTGAGCTGTCTAAGCTCCTGTTCTGCTGGTTATTTAGCCAGACAAGGCAGAGGCACTGAGGTCATTCACCACCCTTTCTATCCGAGCAGAGGAGGGCCATTGTGTCTGGTAATAGCTGTTAGCACTGAGCTGCAGCAGCTTATTGCCTTCTTAGTCATTTGTGGTGCTCATCCATCAACCCCACTAAGGCGAAATTAAAGAACAGAATTTATCAGTGATTTAATTCAGAAAGAGCCAGGGAGTGCATTAATGAGTCTATCATAATGGATGTTTTTACAATGCAGACAAAATATGGTTTAATATTAGTAATGACAGGGAGGAAATGAAAGGCCAGATTTCAACAGTTTTGACTGTACAAATAAGAAATCTCCTGAGAAAGCTGATGTGAGCTCCAGAGCCTGTGAGCTTTCAGGGAGAGCTGGGGAGGACCTGCTTTGTCCCAGGATTGGCACCTTGTGAAAGGATTTGCCTTGGTGGAAAAGAGCTTGGGATGCATCTACAGACAAGGAGGAAAATCAGTGACGTTTAGTGGCTCTCTGCTTTACATCAGAAACTCAGTGCTCAGAGAGAAAATCTGGCTTCTTGGTTTCAAGGAGTGTGTGAGGCCTCTATTCAAAAGAAATAGAGGAATTTGTAGGCTACATTTTGGTAGTACATAATAGGCAGGATAGCTGCTGTTTGTTTTTAGTCACTCAGATCCTTCCTATTCCCTGCAAGAGCCATGAGATTTCAAATGCTTTGGACAATGTTGTTGTCAACACTTATGCATTGTTGCAATTGGGTCTGATATAGGAAGGGGCAGTTGTGCTGCACAGTTCTTTCCCTGTGTGGTAAAACTGCAGTTGCTGTTCATGATGCTGCTAGAAATTTATTGCTCATGGAAGGAGCTGTTTGTTAAGAATGAGTCCAGGTAATTGGAAGAGGAGAAAGCCATAGGAGCTTCTAGAAGAAGTATCACTGGGCAGGCAGAAATTCTCACCCCATCTCAAATTAATCAAACTATAAAATCTGAAATGGTAAGAGAAGAGATTTTTATTTCTTTTCTCTCTCTGTTTTTTTTCTGGATGATAGTTTTCCTATATTATTATTTCCTATATCACTGCCTCTCCTGGGCAGTGTATTCTTAGCCATCCAAACAAGCCCTACTGCCCAGATATGGGGTCATATAATTATTAATGTTGGGAAAGACCTCCAAGATGCCAGATACCAGAGAGGCCTTAGCTGGGCAGGCAAGACAACATTATTGAACCTCAATGGCATTTGAGAAATCCCAAACAAATGTTGGGGTGAACCTGAACTTGCCAGGTACGAGGTGTAATCTCATGTGACATCCTCTGATCTCGGTGTGTTTGGGATGCTGCCCACTCCTCCTGCCTCTCTGTGCTGTCAGGGAGTTCAGATAACGAGGGGAAAAACCCCAAAGCCCTGCAGCATCCCGCTTCCTCTGGCAGTAGGATGTGTTGCACAAGTTGGAGCCTGTGAAATGCTCCACTTGGGATTTGTTATGATCAAGTTGGTGTCCTTATCTCTTGTACACCCACGAAGTGTGAATGTCCCTCTCGTGGCATTTTAAGCCTTTCATTCTTTGAGCTATTTTCACTTATCATCCTCCTTTACATGAGCAGCAATTCAGTGCATTCCTGTCAGGATGGGTGTCACTATCTCACTTCTGGTGTGGTGCTGTTAATGTAGAGCTGGGAAAAAGAAATAAATGACGTGATAAGAGACCTTGGACTGGAGCAGCAAGTCGGTGTTGCTGGAGATCTGCCTGCAGGGAAGAGCAGGGAAGTGTTTCACGTGGTGCTTAGAGCCTGCAGCACACAAGGATGTTATGGTGTCAAGGCTTTCTGTGCTGTGTTATGTTTTGGGGCTTTTTGGTAGGTTTTTTTCCCTTTTTTTTTTAAAGATCGTTTTAAACTGGGCATCATTACCAGTAAGGCAGAAGCCCTGTCCTGAGCTGGACATCATCCCCAGCAGGGCCTTGCCTTCTGCACAGCCTCCTGTGTGTTAGAGCCATGAACCACCCAAACAGTAACCAGGGAAGAACAAGAGATCTTTGAGTTTTAGATCGGGTCTATTTCCAGAAAAGTCCTTTGTCCTCACGCAGTTCATTTGAGAGGTTGAGGTTGCTGGTCAGTGACAAGTTTGATAACTCACTTCTGCTGTGGACTTGTGCCCGTTCATAACTGGTTACATCAAAACTCAGTAAACTGCTCTAAGAGGAGCTGGCATAAAATCCTGTGTGCAGAGAATTGGGCCAGCTTGAGCCGGCTGGCATCACCTCACACCTGCATAAACGCTCCGTGGAGATGGCCCCAGGCAGAACAGGGTGTGTGTCCCAGTTTGAATGAGCACAACCCTCCTGTCCTCCTTGGCAGTGGGGGGTGACACTTCAGCCCTGCTCCCAGACCTTTCCCAACCCTCCCAGAGCAGGAGGACATCTGGCAGCTCTGGATCTGTCTCTGCAGTCCCTGCCTGCCACCAACTCAATTGTCTGCCTCCAGCTTACTTATTGTCCTTTGTAATTGTCTTTTCCCTAATTTCTTTGGTTATCTCTTGGAATATGTTAAATAAGAAATATGAAGGTGACTTGGCATAATTATTCTCTGGTGAGTTAACAGGGCTCTTCAACAAGAACTGAGTGATTATGAACATTAAGTCCAATTAGGAACATGGATAACTGTTCTGTGGAGAAACAGACTTGTACATTTTCTGAGCCGTGATGGATTTCCTCCCTTGCAGAGCTCAGTGTGTTTAACTTTTCTGTATTTGTGCACCTCCTTGGAGGAAAAAATGCTCATAAATACTGGAAATCATCCATAGTACTGTAAAAAAAAAAAAAGAGTGTGTTTTGACTTTTTCAGTCACTAGCCTTGTGAATTGCAACAGGATCTTCAAGGAGGAGTGGGAAAGATATATCAACCTCCAGGGAAGTGAAATGGAAAAAAACCAAAATTAATGAGGAATAGAGAAATTAGCAGACCTCCCCAAAAAAGCAAAGGCATTAATAACGGGAGGCTCTGGAGGAGATGTAAGCAGCTGGTTCATGAGTGCAGGAGGCTGAAATTTGCTCCGAAGCAGGCCAGGTCCAGCAAATCAAGAGGAGGTGGTCGCATGGGCTTTGGCTGAGGAGGTTTTGGGGAAGACTCAAAACGTGAAGAAGAGGGTCAGAATAGACTTTGAAATGCTGATGTGGTGTTACAGCATTCACTGGCCACCTAGATTTCGGGAATTTCATGGGATCTGAGCCGTATAATCTATGGATTTACTGGGGATCTCTAGAGCCAGGACACCGGGGAGTCACCAGGGGAAGCCCCCCTGCACCGAGGTGAGGACAGAAGGGGACTCCAGCTGTGTTCCTGTGGTGGCAGATTGCAGTGCTTTGCTTGATAGTCTGTTTAATGTAGCATTTAATAACGAACCTTTTCACACAGCCTCAGAACAGAGAACTCAGGGCCTGAAAATCTCCAAGTCACTTTGCCTCTGGTCTGGTTTTATCGGCCCCAGCCATAAAAGCCTGCTGACTGCTATGTATTGCTGGCTTCTGAAGTGCTTGGCATCTATGAGCAAAAAGCACCAGACAGGAGTAGACTGAAAAAATCTGCTCAGTACTTTATTTGCAGCGTTTATCGAGAAATGGGCTATGAAAGTGCTGCTGTACTTCAGATGGTGCAGCCTGCTATTGATGCAAAGGATGAGCTGTCAACATCAAATATTGCAAAATGTATAAATCTCACATACCATGAGTCTTTTTGATGTAAATGAGACAAAAAGGTCAGGAATGGGAAATGCACAGGGTCGTGTTCTGATACCTTTGCACAAAGCAAATGCTTCTGACAGTAAGGAAGGCAAGACAGAGCTGTAAGATGGAGCTGATTTGCCTGCCAGGTGTTTGCTACCAAGGAAAACACTCTTTTCTCTGCCAGGCTGCCCCTGCTGAGGACATGGCTCCAGTTGGTTAAATACTCTCCTGCATAGCTGGCTCATGCCACTTGTGGCAGGAAGGAGTGATAAAGTGCTGCGAGCTGTGATGGGTCAGGTCAAGGTGCTGACCATAACATTTGCTAAGTAAACTGCTAAACTGAGCAGAATGTGTGAAGGGGGGGTCCCGAGCTGGGCTTTGGGAGGTGAACCAACAGACAGCAGGTCATCTGGGCAGGGAAAATGCCAGGCTCTTAAATGGTCTGCTAGAAATACGTTCCTGGGGCGAGGACTTGGCGAAAATAAGCCTGGGCTCCAAAGCAAATGAGCTGAGGGAAAGGCTGAGGCTGGGCTGTGCCTGCCAGCTGCCTGTGGGGAGAGGCATGAGGAAAGCGCAGGGCTCCTGCCAAAGCCCTCGCTGGTTTCCTTGGGAGGGGTGGAAGTGCTGATTGTGTTGTTGCGAAGAAGGGGTCAAATCCTGCCCAGGAAAGGGAAGGAGGAGAGGGTCTGTGGGTGTGGAGTAGCTGCTGCGGACAGGCTGTGGTCCATCGTGTGGGCTGTGCAGGCCAAATGCAGCTCCAAGGCGGAGGAGCATCGAAAGGTTGTGCTGCTCTGAGGCCACCCCTCTGTGACATGGTTTTAGAGGTCAGAGGTGTACAGAGACGAAAGGTGTCTCCAGGGTAGGTGGGGAATGGGCACAAGCTCTCAGCTTTCATGCTGAGAAGAATTCAATAGCAGCATCTCTGTGGTCAGGGCTGTTCTGTCTGCGTGGCGTTGACTGAGAGCAGTGCTGCAGGAAGCTACTGCAGAGCAGGAACAGCCTCATTAAATCTGAGCTACAAATTGGAGCCAAAGAGGCTCCTGATGAGTCACTTGAAGACAAAGGAAGAGCAAGGCTAGAAGTAGAAAGCGGAAAAGGTAGAAAGCAACAGGTAGGTAGAAGACTGAAGGAAAATGCCCAAGAAATGTTCCTCGTCGGGCTCTGTCCCTGTGAGGGATCTTCACTTGGCTTCCTCACTGAAACTGCTGCATTGCAAATGAAATTCCCTCTCCATCAGTTCCTCTTGTAATTAAACAACTGGAAAGAATCCACATGAAATCCCCAAACTGCATTGCTACATTCGGCCTGCTCCCCTCCTGCACTGGTAACGTGTCAGAAGGGTTTTTGGGAGTTGGCTGTGAGCTGACTATGATTCATCAGACCTTGGCCAGAAGAGGCTGAGTCCGAGCCCAAACCACTAGCACTCCATTGGAGATTAGTTTGGAAGGCTGTGCTTAATCAGAGCTTGGGCACAGGTGGTTATGCTTTAGCCAGTCTCCAGAATAATTACCTTTTATTGGTTGTCTTTGATCTCAATGCCCTGTACCTAAGTTGTTGTGCAGGAATGCAAATATGGTTTGGCTTGCCTCGAGCTCCCCTCTCCACCTGAAATGTTCTGGGCTAATGCATCCCACTCTGATTTCCTTTTCCTTTCCTGCATTACTCTGCAGCCCTGCTGCCTGGGTGACGCCCATGCTGCTGCGTCCATCTCAGCCTGGAGTGGCACGTGTCACCTAAATCTGCCGTGCCCGTGTCCTGCTGCTGTGGCAGTGGCATCCCTCAGTGGGGGAAAGCTCTGAGTCTGCCCAGGCTCCTCCAGCACCATTTTCCTCTGCATTTTTTGGGTAGTGGCTGAACTATTTCCACGGGTTTAGCTCTGTAACTCCACATCCACGCAAAGTATCTACAAATAAAGAGTCTGAGATGGAGAGCTCTGGCTCTGTCCCGTTTTTGAATGCTTGTGTGGTACAGGAAAGGGTCAAGGCTTTTATTCCCTGGAGAAAACCCATTATTAATTTCGGATGTGATTCATTTCCCAGCGTGGTAAATATTCTGTGGGGTTTACACTGTAATCACAGAGCTGAGAAGATACCTGGGATCCAGTCCAATGTCACATTTCATCTTTGCAATCTATCTCCTTGTTTTCTGGGAATGCTCCCTCTGGGAGCTATTTTGAGGCAGAAGAGGCTGTGGCTGCCAGCCTGGGGCTGGTGGGCACAGGCTGCTGCTTTCCTGGCACCTCCAGCCTGTGTCACATCAGGATTTGTTGGAGAGGAGGTTTAATTTGAGCTTGCAGGGAGCCAATTCTTTCCTGTCTGGGGTTTTGGTTATGTCATGAGTTATGGCACTGTTCATCCCCACTCTTCAAAGTGACATCAAACTGTTTTTCAGCCTTTTCTATTTTTCATCTGGCTAATCTTAAACTGGGTTTTTTTTGGTTTTTTTTTAACACTGCTTCCCAGGCTGGTTTGATTCCTTGGATCTTGGTGGTGTTACATCAGGGCACAGAATAGCAACTGTGTTCAGAGTAACCAAAATAAAAGTGACAGAGGCTGTTAATCAAGAGAAGTCAACCGGGGTCAGGAAGAGTTTCCAGCCATTTTGCATGAGCCAGAGATGAGGTTTGAATCGTGCTGCTCAACAAGATGAACTGTGCCTCTGGCCTCCTCCACCATTCCTGTGTGAAAATGTTGAAAAGTTGGGGCTTTTCTGCCTTAACTTTGTGAAATGTGGCAGCCAAGTCACCGACCAGAAGGTGCTGGATCCATTTTACCTGGGGTCCAAATGCCCACGGCAGCCTGAACTTACTCCATGTAGTTTCAGCTTCTGAAACTCTTGGTGTCTGGTCAAGGCAAGAAGAGACAAGCACTTCCAGAGGATGTATCACCCTAAGGTTTGATTTATCCATGACCAGCACTGAATTTCCTGAGGTCAGTCCCAGAGACTGTGATCCAAAGCTCGGTGCCGTAGCTTGGATCTCAGAGCTGGGCAGGGTGAATGCAAACCTGCTCAGCACGCAGGCAGAAACCAGAGCTGAGGTGTGTTAGCCAAAAAAGTGTATTTTAACTGATCTAGAACTGGAGCTTCAGCCTGAGATATCATGTCCCTTTCCCTTTAGACAGAAATTCAAGAGGAAAAATATTGGAGGAAATGAAAAAGAATATATGGATTTTTGAAATGTTAGATGTTATCTCATGCTGTGCACAACCACCCAATTAAAGGAAAATGTAGATGCTCTGTAGGCTCTTTGGCAAGTTGGATTTTGAAAGTGGGCAGTTCTGTCTGCCTGAAGTGGTGTCTTGGTGGCAAAATACCACCAGCATCTGTGCGGTTCTGCAGTGCTGTGTGTGGGAGTGTGAGCCTGGCTGTAAAACACGGAGAAGGAAGTGCATTCCTTGGTGATGTTACAGAGAAGTGCCAAAGGAATAGAGCTGGTAGGGAATGCTGTTGGCTCTTACAGGGAGGTGAGGGGAAAAGATGTCAGCGGGAAACAAATCTAAGTGCAATTTCCTGACTCAGCTACAGAGCTCGTGGGAGAACATTGTTCCCTGAAATATAAAGATATTTATTTATAATTTTTTTTTTTTTTTTTAGAAAAGCTTTACTGAGCAATGGCTGCAGAGACTTTGGTGTGTCTCTTCGGTGTAGGGGGAGACTGGTTTTCCCAACATTGCGTTTTGGGATAGCAAGGACAGAGGAGACTGTAACGCAGGAAGCCCCACCAAGGGATGACCGGCCAGAATGGCTTCAGGAAAACCCCAAAAGCAATGAAACTTCCCAAGCCTGAAACACTGCTTTGTGCTGCGGGGCTGGATGTGGGTCACATGCCCTAAACTGTCACGTTTCCTCCTGGCCTTTGAGGCCACTGGGCTGGACCAGGGTGGAAGTTCACTGGATGTGCCTTTGTTTCTGCAGTGCTCCCAAAGCGTTGCACATCTGCACGTCTTTGAGCAGAGCCCCTTCAGACCTCTCTCCCCTCCTCCAGTGTTTCCCTTGGCACTTCTGCTACTGATCACAGCCGTATCTTGTTTGACTGAGTTGTTCCTCCTCTGCTTTCCTCAGCTCTCCTCTCTCAGCCAAGTCGTAAATCTGGGTTTGTAGCTGATATTGTTCCCAGGGAAGCAAACAGAGGAAGTGCAGACAGAAGGCTATGACTTCTCTGAGGGATGTGAGTGAGTGATAGAGTTGGCCTATCAGGTGGAATAGATCCAAAGTAGTAGTCTGAAAAATGGCACTAGTGACCCAATTTGGAAGGAAACCACCCCTGTTCTAAGCACTGTCTTCAGGGGAAAGCTTTTAATCTCTGCATTCCTCCCCTCTGAGATCTCAGGCTGGTTTGGGGGTTTGAGTCATGTCAGTTGTTTTATCATTTGTATTGTTTGTTTCACTTGTTTTTCATCAGATATTTTTCCTTTACCAAGTTGTTTATGAGACTGAACTACAAAAAGTGATTTCCCAGGGGCTGTCCCCACCTGAGATCTAAGTGGCTTCACACACAGGTCAGAGAGCTCTCAGAAATCCCACAGAGCCAGCACAGAAAACTTGTGACAAACAAAAGCAAGAGCATGAATTTCTGGTGCACAGAGTGGGTTTGCCTTGTTTGGGGTCAGGGATGCTGTTTAGCTCTGTTTGCTGTCGGAGAGGAGCAGCCTGAGGGATCAGTGGGGTAGAGTGACTATTTCCAACCTTCTCTAGGGTTATCCTGCCCCACTCTCTGTGCTTTAGGCAAAGGCTGGCTAAGGGAGCTTTGGGGGGGAATTAAGGCAGTTCAATCACAGCAAGAGACTGTTTGCACGCTTTCTAACACGTGTTGAAAAAACCTTCCAACGTGGCATATTTGAGGATAATAATTCCACGCTGCATTTGGCTTTTCATTGGCATGTGTGGGTGTGTCACCTTCAGTAGTGGATGATCTCTAGGCTAGAGGAGTATCTTCACAGAATCACAGAATGGTTTGGGTTGGAAGTAACCTCAAAGAACATCTTGTTCCAATCTTCCCTCCCTGTGCAGGGCACCTTCCACGAGACCAGGCTGCTCGAAACCTCATCCAGCCTGGCCTTGAACACTTGCAGGGGCGGGATCTTGGTCACCCGTGACAAGAAAGAATGGGAGAGCTTTATTTCTTGCCCTGCTGCAAAGTCCTTTGTCATTGCAAGTGGCAGTGCTGCCCTTCCCCACCTGCCCCGCCTTCCTTCCTCCTCCTCTCCAATTAGGAATTCTCTTAGGGCAGCCACTGTCCCCATGTCAGTCTAACTGAGCAGTGCCTGAACACAGTGATGCCTCACGACTCTTACTGTTACACAAATGGCCACAATAAATGCTTTTATGCACGTTATGGACTCCTTTCACCTGCTTGGGACAGGTAAACTGCAGATCAGTGCTAGCTGAGATAACGTACTGAGCATTCAGTAAATCACGGTCCATGCTGTGATTAGCATGGACCAATTCAGCTGTGCAGCCCTATGCAGTAGCTACTGCATCTTCCACTGCAGGAATGAAATAGTTGGAGGAAGAGGATGGTTAGATTTGCTTAATGAATCCTTCAAAATCTTTGGGCGTGATGTTATTTACTAAAAGAGTCTTTTGACAGCCCTTGCAGCTGTAGAAACATTTTGTGTGCTGTTCAGGGGCTGTGGTGTTGGCAGCAGAGCTCTCAGAGTCTATGAAATAAAACCTGGCAGCACCTTTAAAGATGGTTTAGTGCTCAAGATCTCTGGGAACAGCCACTGCAAACAGCCTCTAAATTACTGTCCCAAAGGAGCAGAGAGAGGAGTCCCAGCCCTCTCTCTCCTGGGGAACAGGCCTGGAGTCTCCACTCTCTGCATCTGGTGGGCATGAGCTAAAGAAATCGATCCTGCAGCTTGATGAGGAATTTAAGAGGTTGTATGGATGGACTGGATTTACCACAGCCATAAATAAATGCTCTCTTTTTGCCCCAGTTCAACTGTTTATTAGCTATTGCATTTTAATAATGATTATCATCCTATAGTAAAGCCTTGGTTTAATCCCAATTTTCCTCCCCACAAATTAGGTACAGTTGCATTAAGGGTTATTCTAGTGGCAAACAACAGAATGCAGGGGCCAAAGGGGATGGTGTCAAGCAAAGCACAGAGGTCAGGAGCCCCAGGAAGAGAGGAGATCCAACAAAATCATTTATCATTTGGTGAATGAGCACCAAACCTCACCAGCAGCCACTGCAAGATACCAACAGCTCATCTTACTCTCATGTTAAGGAGGAAAAAGCTTTTCTGATACTAACAAGTGCTTTCCAAACTGTTGACCCCAAGTGGTTTTGGACATTGTGGAAAGAGAGCTGCAGACCTGCCTGGTGCTTGATCTGTGACAGCTTCTGAGGGTGGTTCTCTGGCCAGAAGTATTTGGGAATTCATTGCCCTCTGTGTTTATATAAGAGGTTCCCACTGCTGTAGCCATAACCAATACCATGGGTGAGGCTGGAACTAATCCAGAGTGCAAATTTGCCCCATATTTGGTAAATTTCTTGACTTAGGGTATGTTTGCAAAGCCTTGGGAGAAATTACTTTGGCCAAAAATTTATACGATGAGCTTCTCCCCATTGCAGTGAATTATCCATGAGCAGTTTAAAATTTGATGACACACATATATAATTTAAAGTAGTTCTGACACTTGCATATAATTTAAAGGAGTTCACAAAATAACTTCTGGTTTGTAAATTGGAGCGACCAGTGCAGGAGCACATATGGAAAAGCTGAGCTTGGATCCCTGCTGATTGATGCTGGCACTGCAGACACAGCCTGCTCTTTGTGCCGTTTGGACTGTGACCAGTTTAAACTTTTTACAGCAGAAAGAGTTTTCTAGAGCAGCTTTAAAGTGAATGTCAAAAGATCACTAGTTGATATGCAAATAAAGAAATTATCTCTCATAGAAAAGACTTCTTCCTTCCTATTGAGGAATTGAAATTTGTTTTGCCGGTTCGAACAATCTCATCTCCAAGCCCTGCTTGTGTTACTTGGCAAGTGCTGCCCAAATCTGATAACCTTGGCAGCGTGTTGCTTTGAGATTCTCTGTTTTGTAAGATGGCATTTGCAGAGTTGCTGTTGAAATCCCAGCTGAAGGAAGTAACAGTCCCATCACTCCACTGCCCAGTAAAACATCTCAGTGAGAGGAGGAAAACAGCTGGCAGATTGAGACGAAGCCTGATTACTTCAGCCCGTCCTCCTGGCCTGCAAAGCAGCTTTCCAAAGTAGGAGGGATTTTGAATGGGGTTAGTGGGAGCTGGGAACGTGATCTTTGGATGTGCCTGATGAACGCTTTCATGGCAACTGTGTCCCATCTGGCAGGGCCACACGTCTGATGGTGGTGGCCATGAAAGCTGCAGTGAGTTACAGCTGGAGCTGTAGGACCAGACCAGAGTCTGCTTCTCCAGCAGCCTCAGCTAAGAATGGCTTTTCCTGCCTCTTCTGCAGCACTGGGTCCTTTGAGGGCCCGTGGCAGAGGACGGCGGGACCGTGTCATGCTGTGGGTGTCTCTGAGCAGTTGTCTCTGGACTTGCTTGTGGCTCTCTTGTCCTTCCCAGCCACAGGGTATCAGCAGTGTCTGCTCTGCTGAGAGCTGAGGGAAGGTTCACCCCACCTAAGCCAGCACTGTAGAACCAGATGGGCAGTCAGTGGGACAGCTGGGACACCTGAGCCTGTGAGGAGAGGCTGCCTCCTTTCTCTGCATGTCTGACTCAGGCCTGGGTGACTCACCCAGGGCTGGGGCACCACTGAAGACTGCACTCCAGTTTAAGGTGGCTGTAAAATTACTAGAAATAATATTTTACAAATGTGGCCATTGCCTCAGAGCTAACACTCCTGGGAGCCACCAGCCAGCACTGAGGCCGCTGTCCCCTGTTCCTGCTGTCCCCAGGAAACACTCGTAGAGTGACCAAGCGATGTGTGCTGATGAACATGTACTGGCTCCTTTCAGCCTCAGTTTCTTTACAGATCAGGCAAAAGCTTAAGGCCCCAGGTTTGTTTTTGGACCCAGCCCAGGTGAAGGCCAAAGGCTTCCCTGTGCACAGCAGTGGTTCTGCTGAAGCAGACTTGAGCACTGTGAGACCTTGCTGGCCTGTGGTTTACTCTCCTGTTTGGTTCCTCGTGAGGGTTCTGCAGCTCCATAACGAAAACCAGCTCTACAGTCCCCTGTTCCCTGGTGCAAGTGTTCATGGTGATGGAGAACCTTTTCCTGGGGGAGTGTAGGGCTGTCTTGGGGGAGATTCCACTACGATTTATACGAGTCCAAAACCTGGTATCAGCTGTAGAAGAAACTATTGGTAAAGAAATTCTTCAGGCACCCTCTGCTTAGGTGACTCTTGCCTGCTGTATCCCACTGCTCAAAGTCAGCATCAGTGGAGATTCCAGCTCCGTTGTATCTGCCTGCCACTGCTGCATGGCAATTTATCTCCACACAGCTTCTACTGGGGTTTAAGAACTTTGTTTAGTCCCTGAGTCTGCCCTCAGCTCTGATGATGTGAAGGAGTTTTGTGCGGTTTGTAAAATTGCCCATTCATATAAATGTGTCTGAATGGTTTCCATGGGAACACCTGCTCCACACAGGGAAATATTATTTGCTTTTGTGAATATATATGAAACCTTGCTACCTTGGAGAGCCTGGGCTAGAAAAGGAGTGGCTGCTGGCTAAGAAATAGTGCATGAGAGGCCAGCACAAGCCCTGTGTCAGCAGAGCCAGCAGCAAGGCCAATGCTTGGGGGAGAAAAGTCTCAGAGCTGAGCTCAGTCTGGACCCTCAAGTGTAGCTCGGAGCAGGATTCCTGCTGGTATGAGAAGATTTGGACTCTTCATTTTCTGACTGACTGTCACTGAGGTGTCACAGGTCTTACTGTCACTGCAGTGTTACCTGGGGTGGGTCCTTGTGAGCAGCTGGTCTTCCATGGGGAGAGCACCAAGGTCTGAGGTGAAGGTTTTTCAATTATCTGGCATTTCATAAAACCAGCCTGTGACTCGAGGGAGCTGTGCTTTTGCAGCAGCTCTGGAGACTGAGGAGGAAAGGGGCATGGTGTCCTTCTAGTACGGAGGGAGGCAGGTGAGGAGCTTCCCCTGGAGCTGGAGCCCATGCTGGCAATGAAGCAACTTTTAAATTCTTTTGCTTAAGCTTTATATTGGAGAGAATTAAACATAGAAGTGAATACTTCAGGAAGGTCTTGGTTTTTTTCTTTAGAGGATAAAGAAGCTCCTTTCTCAACCCTGCCATAGGAGTGTACAGGAGCACTTAAATTCAGATATCTTCATCCACATGCCAACCAGGCAGCCTGTTCCCCTGGTCCCCCTTGCAGCCACCTGCATCCATGACCTGGGTTAGGTGCAACTCTTGTCACAATGATAAGCTGAGAGTTTAATTTTGTCAATTCATTTCTGTTTGCAAGTGTTTAGCCACAACACAACCTGAATGAATCACAAAGCTGCCAATCAAGGATGGGATTAACCTTGAGGTTTTGTTTATTTGTTTGGATTTTTTCCCTTGTTTTTGTTATTCTGAATATTAGCATGTCCCAGAGATTTCTCTCAGTTCAGACCGGCAGTTCAGAGTTGTGCCTATGGAGATCTCTGCAGCAGAAGCTCAATATACAACATAGCTGTGATCTTTAGAGTCTCCTTGGGATCAGTGGAATTAGAAAGCTGGAAATATGAAGTAAAAGGCAGCTGCAAATGTACAGGACCAACTCTATTCCTGCTGTGTCCCTTTAGGGCAGGGCTGCAACTGCCTCTGAGTGTTGGTCACAGGGTAAGAGGCCCTTATTTTCTGGTTACTTTTGAGGGCATTGTTTTCTTTATATTTTCCTTGGCCTCCTTCTCTGACTGTCTCATGTTTTATCCATTTTAATCTTGCTCTTTTTCTCTCTCAGCTCAGTGTCATACTTGTGCTGTAGCTCCCTCAGCCTGTTCCTCCTGCTGTTTGTCACATCAATTCCATGGCGCTTGGCACCGTCTGAGAGAAGTCAGCTAATCCTACTCCCAGACTTCAATCAGAACCTATGTGGAGTGATATTTTTCAGGCTTTACTAATTCCAGAGAGTGTTAAACTTGGAGATGAGGACTGAAAACAGAGCTGAGGAATACAGCACGTGACAGTACATTTTTTTACTGAGCATCCACGTTAAAGCAGGATAAACGATTGCATGCTGCCTGCTGCTTTTAATGAAGCACGAATTTCCAAAGGGGGTGCTCATTTGAGCAGGAGGGATGTGCAGAGGAGCACACCGTGGTAGGTCTAAGCAGCAGAGGCCAGCAGAGGGATCCCTGGACTGCTGCTTTCCTCCTTCTCGCTTTGTTGAGAAATTCCAGGTACGACAGAAGTAAAAATGCGAAGTGATGGGACAGCATCTGGTGTCTGCTGGTGCATCCGGGCTGTGGGAAGCAGTCTGCGTCTGGTCTCCTGTCTGCCCTAACCCCCACCCCTCAGTGCTCAGTGTGCTTGTGCCTGCTGACTGCTCCTAGCAGGTCAAGCTGGGATTGATTTACCAGGAGGAGGGAAAGGCCCCCAAAGCCAGTGTCTGTATCCCTGACGCCACTGGAGCTGGTGTGGTGCCCACATGCCACGGGTACCGTGCAAATATGGAGAGTGAGGATCATTTCAGAAAAATGGAGTTTTATTTTCCATCTCTTCTGAACACAGAAGAATTACAGTAACATGAGTCCTTCTGAGTGCCAGCAGAGCCCTCTTATGCGCCCGTGGGCTGGGTACCAAGTTCCTGCTCTGGAGCTGTGGAAGGGCTGGAATTAGCGGGCGAAGGCACGAACTGTTCCCTCAGCTCTGTCTGCATCACACTTTTCACAAAGGTCAGCACTGTGATGCCAGCCCAGTTCCCTTCCTCTCGGCTGCAATCACCACTGATGGCTCAGGGGGTGAAGCTTCCTGGAAGGTTGACTCACTGGTGTTCTTTGAAGCTGGATCCTGCTGCTTTCCTTTGAATTGTCTTCCGGACAAGAACCTCGCCATGCTCCGCTCCCCTCTGTGGTGACAGAAGGACCGAGCGTGTTGCACGCTGTGCCCCGGTGGGGTGACACTGGTGACACGTGCACGGCCTGCGTACCGTGTGTCACACTCGGGTGCTGGCTTTCCCGTTGGGTGGCACCCCGGGTGTGCTGCAGTTTTACACTCACAAGGGAAAAGGGTTTGCTTTGGTGTGAGGGCTGCCCTGAGGTCCAGCTCGAGGCCACTCTCAAGGTGTGAGGAGGTCCCCGTTGTGCTCCTCATGGCCACATGTCCCTGAGTCCTGACCATGACACCACCTCCCTCTTCTGCCTTCCTTGCCTGAGGAGCTGGCTCTCAGCCCAGAAATGCTGAACTTTTAATCCCAACACACTGATTTTCACCAGTCTCCCTCTGCCTTTTTACCATGGCTCCTCCTGGTGTCCCTTGTCCCCGCGAGGAGAGGTCTGGGCGGCAGCTGAAGCCAGCTTCTGCTGCGTGCAGCCTTTTGTTTGCACTCTTTGCCTTTGAGATGTTAACAACTCCAAATGTTTTACACCGCTTCCACCCTTTCTAAGACACCCATCTCAGAGGGAGTTTCATAAAATGGCTCCACGAACCATGGTCTCTAATAACCAAATGCCGTTTTCCTTTTGCGGTGGCGTGACTTTGTCAGGAACGGCCTGCAAACCCCCAGAATTTCTCTTGAAAAGCCATCAACAACCAGCCTGTCTCACCCTGACATCCTGAAGACCACAGGCTGCTTAACATTTGGTGCATTTTGGCCCCCTGACTGGCTTGTGGCCACTTTTTTGTGTGTTATTTAAGATGTGTTTTGGCAATGTGACTACTTTGTGGCTGGATTTCTGTGTGTTATTTGAACTTGAGTATGAAAATGTCTGTGATCTATTACCAGCCAAGGCCAGAGACAGACCAATAGCCTGATTTATTGTCTTCTAGAACTAGAAAACAGCTTCTGTCTCTGTACAGGCTTATCTCCCATCCAGTATCTTAAATTCTTCCATCTAATAACAATTAAATATATCTTTGAGAGCATCTTTTGTCTTAAAACTTGTGGGGTTTAAGCCCTGGAGAATAGTTTAATACTTAAAGCAAAAGCTGGACAGCTCTAAACCCACCAGGTCTATGTTATTCAGAAGGGGTGATTTTTAATATCAGAGCACATTTTCAGGTTTCCCTGTGATAGAAGCACATTCATTTGTGAGCAGGGGTTGTCTATCCATCTGAAATAGTTTTAAATTCATTTATATAAGGTAAGAAGATATTCTGGGCCATCACTATATTAGGAGGCATTTAAAATCTTGTAGGACCAACTAAAGTGCATGTAGGTACAGCCAGTAAATGATTTGACACAGGTTTTTGCAACAGCTTTGGAACAGCCAAGGTTTTGCTGTTCCATTTTTCTTCTGTAGCTCACAGAAGAGGCTCTGAGTCACTTTATCAATGACTGTTGCAGGAATCTGCTCTCAGCAGGGCGAAAAAAAATAATGCCCCAGTGGAATTTCTTGGCTGTTTTTGACCCTGAGGCCAAATCTTCAAAGGCAAATGCTTTTGTACTTGCTGAACAAGGAAGGCAAAGGTGGTGGGCAGGGATGCAGCTCTGTGAAGGATGATTTACAGCGGGCCAGGGTGTGCCCTGCCACTGTATTTTGGGGGAATTTGGCTTATTTTGCCCTGCTCTGCTGGTGAAGTGCTTTCTTGACTATAGGAATGTTTCTGTTGAGCAATGCAGAGCTGCTGCTGGGATGAATAATTCGCGGGGAAATCAGCCGTGGAAGAAACTTTCAACATTCAATCAGATTTTTTTTTTTTCTTTTTAAATTCAGGCTCTTGCTGACCTAATTTATCTCGAGGATGAGTTTAGCTGATCTGGACAGACAGGGATTAATTTAACATTAGAAGTGGGGGGGAATGATGAGATAATGAAATATTAAACCCTTTTGCCACTCGATGCTCTTCCCCTCCCAGCGAGGGCACATCCTGTGCTGGCTGTTCCCGCTGCCCTCTGGCACCTGGATGAACACATGGCTCTGTACCTGGAGTGCTGGACCAGGACTCGGGGATTTGGACAGGTTTCAGCTCAGCCACTGCCCTGTTGAGTGAGCGTGGAGAAGTTGCTTCCCCTTCTCGTGTCTGTGCCACCGCCTGCGGGGGATTGCTGTGGCAGTGGGAAAACACAACAAAAGTTTGCTCTGGGAGCACGTGCAGGGACCTCAGCAACGTGGTTATTCCCAGGTGCTCTGGAGATGTCCTCAGTGCTGGGAGCTACTGCAGCTTCATTTGGGAAGGTATTTCTGGTGGTTTCATTGTTCTTTTTGCTGCCTCTCTTGTTTTCTGGTGTTTGGATTTGTTTTCTTCCTCTGGTAGACTGGAATATGCAAAGCAGGGCCTGATTTCAGAGTGGGAGGAGGGCTCTGAGGAATGAGCATCAAGTCAGAGACAGCCAAGAAAACCTGTGGTGCAGGATGACAAAGCCCATCCTGAGACAGCAAGGCAGCCTCACATTTCCTGATTATTTCCAGAGTTTCCCTCAGTGGACCTTTCACTATTTACTGTGTGATTAACAGCTTCAATACCAGAGTAATATTTTCTTTAACTCCTCAATTTCTTCTGAATAAAACATTCCCCCTTTGTAAGGCATGAAAGAAGCCAGTATGTATGACTCAAGGAGCTGCTGGACCTTTTCATACTCTAAAAGACCAAGGAAGCATCAGCAAGTACCAGCAGAGAGCTCAGCAAATTCTGGAGCAATATCACACTTTACCTTGTTTGTGGTGGGGTGTTGGCCTGGCAGCTTTGGAAATAAACATGCAATTTTGAAGCAATTAGAAGAAGCAGAATTACTAAAAATATACCTTTTTTTGGTACAATTGGAAGAAAGGTTGAGATACAATCCCTTGCAGCTGGTGGTGTGATGTTTGCTGAGCGTGCTGGTAATTTTGGATCTCAAAAGTTAGTGCTTTTACTGATTGAGTGCATTGGTTTGCTCAGGGGGTTTCTCTACATGACTTTCAGCTAGTATTGACACTGCTGCTCACACTGCTGCTGTGTGTGCTTATCTTGTGATTTATCTGGAGGTACAGTGTGTTTTCTTGCCTGCTGGGGATCTCTGCTCTGCCTTATCCTCCTGTGATCGCTCAGGAGCCAGTGCTGGATGTGGGAATAGCTTCACTGCCACATCTCTTCCAAGAGAAGCGATTTGTGTGAGTCCTGCAGGTTACACACATCCCCTTCAGAGCCTGTAGTGGGTACCACAAGTGTTATAGACAATCAGAACTTTCTCAGGCTGGCACTGGTGTTTTTCCAGCCCCAGCTGCAGCCCCTGCTGTACCCAGAGTGCTGCCCTCCCGCAGCACTTCCCATTATCCTTGTGCTTCCCATTGCCTGAGATGGTGTTCAGCATGCTCAGCAATTCTGCCTCGACTCATTAGGTGTTCGTAAAAGTGAGATGAGGTTCACAGGAGAACAAGTTCAGACTTTAGTTACCGAGATTAAAGCGTGAAGAACTTGATGCTTTCGCTGTAAACCTGGAAACAAGCAATTATAAGAACAACTAGTCCTAGATAATTGGAGGTTTTAGTTATTTTGCTCCATCCTCTCCAATTCAAGGCCTTCTGATTTGTGCTGTGGGCTGAAGAGGTTTTCACGTGCTGCTTACCCTTGGCACAGAGCCTGGGAGCTGAGGCATTTTGTTCTTCAGTGCTGTGTCTGGAGTTGAGAGCGGAGTTCACATCTCCTGCCTGTAATTGTCTTTTAAATTGCTTCTGCCCTGATTTGACTGAGACGGCTTAACAGATATTCCTGAGCTCTTGATAGAGCAACAGTTGTTTTTTTGCACTGTACGGCAGGAAAGAAGAAGAGGTTAATTATAAATGCTTTCTGTGAAGCTTGGGAAGTGCAAGGCATTAATTACCAAAGCTCTGTGGAGAGAGCCCGGGACACCTTTCGGTCCATTATCAACACAGTTAACAAAGTGCTCCATCTGGATGTGTCTGTATGAGCGAACACACCCATCCCAGAGCCTCTGCTGCGACCTTGTGTGCTGCTAGCTCCCTAATCAGGCAAGAATTGGCATAAAATCTGAGATGGTGTGTGCTGAAGGGTTTGGCTGGGAACACGAGGGCTGAGGGGTGGCTTTTGTGGCTGTGTCAGGGGAGGTGTGGAAGGGGAGACCAGCCAGAGATGGCCTTGGAAGCCTGGTTACCTCCCAATAGCTGAGAGAGAATCCAGTGGGTGAGGGAAGCAGGGACAGCAGATGGGACTGTGAACAGCAGGAACAGGGTGTTCATCCCTGCCGAGCCTGGGGACAGGACTGGCTGAGCTGCGTGGGTTACCAGGGCTCCTGCCTGGAAGTATGATCCCACGTGAAGTTATTTTTACAGTGGGAACAGTGCACAAAGGGTCACAGGACATTATATCCAGCCTTGCTAAGCCAGTCTTGGTCTAATGATAGCAGTCACTGGCCTCCTCCCAAAATCACGGTGATCAGCACAGAGGAATCCCTCACCCCAGGCTAACCTTAGCAGACCTTTACTTCCAAGGGCAAGTGAAGTTTAAGCACCAGGTGAAACCTCAGGTCTTGGTACCCACTGCACCCTGAGGGAGTTTCCCAAGGCCTGCTGTGACATCTGGGTGCTGTGGAGGACCAGAGGCTGGCACAGAGGTTCTGACTGCTCTGGCTTAGCCAGGCCCTGCCCGCAGAGCGAGACTGGCCTTCTGTCAGGAGCTATCACCCAGCAGGGTGAGAAATGGGGGAGTCCCTGGCTGTCCTGGACAGGGACCCTGCTCAGGGAGCAGTGATGAGGAGTTACAGCCCCAGGTCACGCTGTGTCTCCTCTGTGGGGTGGTTCATGGTGAGGGGTCATGAGGAGAGTGAGAGTGGGACTCTTGAGCCACCTCACCTGTTTAATGAATTTGTTTGAGAATCCTTTTCCAGTTAGAAACCAGAACTAGCAGTAGAGATAAAATTTGACTCATATTTCTTATCACATCAGAGGAGGAGGAAGACAAATACGTGTGAGAAAATGCCTTGAGCTTTCATTTAAAGTGACTTTGATTGTTCCCTTGAGCTGACATCCCACTCTGATGCATTTCTACACTTGCACATCTGAGTCATGTTATGGCAGTTAATCAAAACTACCTCTACTACTAATGCTGTTCCCCTGAACAGGCTGATAAAATCCACAAGAAGCCCTAAGGCTGCTTCGTTTACAGCACAAATTATTACTGAGCTCAGTTTGTATGACCTGTGCTGTTGTCCTGCTTTATTTTCCTGCTTCTTGCTGCTCAGTGCAACGCAGCTGCCAGCTGAAGTACACCCCAAATCATAGGAATTTAACATCAATATGCTTATGACAAGTGTAGCTGGATGGTTGATGTGGAGCCGCAGCACCCCAAAGCCGCCTGAAACCAACTTGGCTTTTGCTGATGCTGCTCTAATCACATCTCTGCTCCAACATCCTCATCCCAGCCCCTCTTCCTTTGCAGTCCTCAGCTGGGGGCTGGGAAGACCAGTGGAGTCTGGGGAGAGAAACACTGAGTAAATGCTCAAAAGCACCATTGTGTTTTGTAATTTCTCCTTCTCCTTGAGGAGGTTTGGGGACACATTCAGAGCTACAGCCACTCCAAAGGTCTCTTCCCCAGTGTGCAGCTGAGCACTTCTGATCTATGGAAGAGCTCGAGTCTGTCCACAGCTTAGCATGAGACTTCATTTTTTTATGCAAGTGTTACAAGCCAGGCTTGTTTCGGTGCTTTGGGGCTTTGTTTCAATGAGGGATATTAAAAGTTAATTCCAGCAGCATTCTGGTAGTGGTAGTTGATGTCTTTTGGAGTGACCACAGCCAGATAAGACACTGCAGAGTACTTTTTTTTAAAGCTTTTGGCACCAGAACCCTGTGAATTGAATAAATTCCTGTATGATCTAGAAATCCACTTTGTTTTGTACCTCTTATCTTTGTTATATATCTATGCATAGGTCAGTGCAATTATTTATGTAGAGGAGATCAAGCTTCTGTTGCAGTTTTCCTAAAAAAGCACTGAGCAGCTCCTGTGCTCTTCTGGTCAGTCATAAACTTTCTAGCTCAAATCCATCTTTGGTCACATCATTAGAGGCCCTTTTAGTGGGTTACAACCTCCAGCTCAGCTGGAGGCAATTATTATCTGATACATACCCTGAGTAGGACATAATTATACTTGTCACTAAGTGGCACTGTGTAAATTAGTCTTTAATTGCTGCACATCAAATGAGCAGCTACCCAGTCATTTGTCTGTGAGATAAAGAGTTCCAGCATTAGCTTCATCACTGTGGCTTCTGCCTTCACTCAGTTTCTCATTTGCTCTCTTTGGAGCCTAAGATGCAATTTTATGTGATGAGACCTTCTTAACATACTTGGCTTTTGCCCTGTAAACCCTCTTTGGTCTTAAATATGGTGGTAGAGAGTTTAACATTAAAAGCACAGGAGCAATAGAGAAGATGTGCCCTTCAAGTACTGCTGTTAAGATATAATTACTGCATTTCATCTGGGGCCAGAAACCCTTTTCTGGCTGGTGTGTTGATAAAACGGGGGCCATAACAGGGGCTGAGGAATGCAACCCTTTAGCATGATTTAGTTGGGCTCTGCTGTGGGATTTTTTACCTTAACGTGGGGTGGATCACTGTGTCTGAGCCCCATTTCTGTGTGTGAACTTTAGCCCTCTTAACCCTTGATAAGCTGGGAATTAATAGAGGGGAGGAAAAGTCTGATTGCTGCAGTGCAAAGCTCTCTATCTTATCTGGCAACATCTGGAGGCCAGGCCTTGGACCAGACTGCTTCCCTTGGCTGCATTCCCATGCACTGGCTGTGTTTGGGATGGCTTGAAAAGTATCCTGCTTGCTTCTGCTGCTGAGGCTGGGGCAGGCACACTCATGGTCCACGCACTGCCCTGCTCAGCTCCTGGGGAACCTTCCCCAAACCACTCAGAGTGGCAGTTCTGAGCGTTTCTCACCCAAAACAGCCTTGCTCGCTTTCCACACCAATGCTGGCGGATCAAGGAGCCATTTCAAGAGGCTCAGTTCCATGGTATTGGGGCGAAATCCAGATGTGGATGGAAACCTGAGGGGAGTGTAATTGCTGGAGGAGGTGTTTTGTCCCTGTGCTGGTTTTGGCTGTTGACAGTCCAAAATGTGGGTTCTATTCTCCCCTCTCTTGTGGCACAAAGCAAACAGTGCGGGTTAGTAGGGTGGCTGGCTGCTGGAGCCAGGTGTTTGCTTTTTCATGCTTCTGTCCCTCTTTCTCTTGCCGACACCAGATACCCTTTGGCACAGAGGCCTGGAGGAGCAGCCAGGGCCCGCAGCCAGCCTGGCCTGCCTTTGCATTCCAGGCTGTAATTTCTAAAGCAGTTTATGCCGTGAAGTGTGGACAGACTGTTCAGAATAACAGAAGGAACGTTTCCAGTCAGAGAAAACCTCAGCACCGTGCTGACGTGAAGCCTTTCCAGTCCTCTGCCTCAGCGAGCAGTGTCTGTGGCCAGAGCAAGCCTTCCTGTCCTGGGAAGGGGCTGCTGCCCTGGCCAGGAGCTCAGGCATTAAATTGAAAGAGTTATTCATTCAAAGTTATCTACCAAAATGTTGTCATCAACATACAAGTGCAGTCAAAAGCCAACCTTCCAAATTCCTTTCAGCCTGCGAGCCTCCCATCACAAGGTTTTGGTTTGGGTCCTTTATGGTGGTCCTTTCTCCAGAAATTCTGTCTGACTGAGGAAATGCTGCATCAGAAGACCCCAAAAGGCCTTCTTAGTTTGTTCTTCTTCACTATCTTTATCCTGCCCTTGTCTTTGGCACAAGACTTTCCCAGGATGTATGCGCCAGGTCAGGGCAGTGAATCCATGGGGGCGGGGTAGCAGGAGCGTCAGCCTTGAGCTGAGCCAGAATTCCAGCTGGGACAGGCTTAGGTAGCACAGGATAGTACGAGAAAATAGATCTGGGTTTCTCTTGGTCTTCTTTGTCACACCTCTGAGCTAATCTGAGGGGCTAGAAACTAAACTGTATATTTTTTTTTAAAGTAAGGCGATGTTTTCCAACAGTCCAGGGATTTCAGGAACCAGAGTGCTTAAATAAAATCACTTTACATCTGAGACTGAATAGAAAACTGTGGGAGCTGGTGGCACAATGTCCTGCTGTAAGCTTGATAGGGCAATGACAAATCTGGTTTTAAAAGTCCTCAATTTCCATCTCTGTGGAATCATTATTTCTGCCTTGTGTGTACACTGAAAAACATAGATGGGCTTGGGCATTTATTTTTCATGTATTTGGTTCATTGAAATCTCAGTCGGGGTGCTATTTAAGTGATGAATTTACTGTTATACAACACTGGGGAAATTCAGGGCTGTGGCAAAGACTCCTGTGGTTTAGAGCCCTAGATGTTTACTCTGGACACCCTACCCCTAAATGAGACCTCAACACCCTGCCTTTAGTGCGTTCCAGCCCTGACAATCACTGCAGGCTGACCACACAGCAGTGCACTGCTAATGAGAAGTCTTGGCAGACTCAGTGCCTTTGATAATGAGCTGCTTCTCTCTGCCCCATGGAAATAAATCAAAATGTGGCTGCTGGTTCCCAGCTCCAATGGCTTTTCCTGCTCACCGGGGTGGTTTGCTGCAGGGAGGCCACCTCTGCCTCCTCCAAGGGAGGGATTGCTCTGTTCCACCCTAACCAAACACTTTATTTACCATGTGAGTGTCGATCCTACAATCTCCATCCAAAGACGATGTTACATTTCTCTTTTTTTGACTCCTATGGGCTGAGATCCCCAGGATACAGTGAAACTTCTGGAACTGTAACAGACATAAATCTCTGTAATTGCATAAACCAATTTTCTCAGACTACCCTTTGAGAGGTTTCTCACTGTCATCCGTGACAAGTGAATCTGTGAGCTCCCTCAGCCTGGGGCCTTTCAAAACCTGCCATGCTCTCCCTTCAGGCTGCTGCCAGGGACTTACTGATGGGTCAACATTTATTAAACACAGGCTTCCGTAGCCTACAGCTGGCAAAATTTGTCCTTAAGGCCTGTCGGGGAGTTTGGCAGGGCTTTTGGTGGCTGGTTGCATAAGCTAGATTTTTCTCAAGGTAAATTTAGTTTCCCCCAAAGAATACTGATGATTTCCTTTCATTCAGGCTTTCTAAATTAGAGGGGCATGCAAGGAGTATGATTTCTGTGGGATGGCTGCCACAGGGGCTGGGTGCTGGTTTTTTTGGTAAATATTTGTCAAATTAAACATCGCATTTGCTTCTGCTGTTTGTTGTACCCTTGTTTCTGGTCAAATCCCCAAATACCTGAGCTAATGTGTTTGCTGTCAGGAATGCCTTTGGGAAAAGTTCCTGTGAGTGATTTTCAGGAAGCAAATGTGTCAATTGGCAAGTGTGAAAATTTTCATCAGAAATCCAGGTCTGTGAGTCTGTTTCACCTGGTTGAAATCTCATCTGACACTGGTGTCCAGTCTAAACGGAGTGACAAAAAATCTGCATTCTCTGAAGAAAGACCTGCAGGAAATGAATCCAGTTGAGTAAATGACAATGGGGTCTTTTTAAATCATGAGGGGAGAAGAAGGAAAATAGAAGAAATTAATGTCTTTGCTTCGCTGTGAGACATGGCCCTGGCCACCTTGCTCTTGCTGATTACAGTTATGTGGGCATCAAAGGAGTGTAAAGTATCTCTCTGGATGCAAAGAAGCCGTGTCACAGGATGCGCAGTCGGGCTCAGGAAGCAGTTAATAGCATCATGACAGGTACTTCCATGGTCTGTTTTATTGTGGCAAATGAGGACCATCTCCACTGCATGAATCCTTGGAACTTGTCACTTCTAATACACTGTTAATACATCAGTTTCCTGGAGCATGAAGGTGATTGCTGGATCCATAGTGGTGCCTGCAAGCTGTTCCCATATTTGCCCTTTTTTTCTTCCCCATACTCATGAACTGAAGGGCAAAAAGTGTTGTGGGGCAAATGCACCCACATGCTGGTAGTTTATGAGTTTTGCTGGTAGTTATGCTGGTAGTTTAATGAGTTTTAGACTTCTGTTGCATAGTGCAGAACAACTAATTTAGAGAAGGCTGTGAGAGGGAAAAGTGTGCCTGTGGCTTTAGTGCTTCAGCATAAAGTACAATTCCTTTCATCTATCCAAGGGAAGTAAATCCTACAGCCAGGCAGCTCAGATTATAGTGAGAAATACAGCTGCTGATTTCTCTTTATGTTTTGATCATCTCCAGAGTTGATGTGAAACTCATTCACATCATTCCTATGAAACTCATACTCGTTCCTGTGAAACTGTTTGATCTGTTTCAACTGGGACCAGCAGAGGAAAAGCTGATCTTTAATAAATAAATAACTGGGTAATAAATAAATATTAACAAATAAATAATGGATAAAAGAATATAGATGCCCCTGGTTGTATTTATGTACTGCAGCTTGGGGGATGGTGTGTGTGCTCTCCAAGTCCTTCACATACACGGGGAAAATTATTTTGGAATGACCAAACTTCTGGGTTTGGCTGGGGCAGTCATGGAATATGGATCCCTGTCTTCCCACCAAAGGTTTCTCCAGTACATGCTCATTCATGATTTTGGTTTTGGCCATGGGATTTTCCTATTCCCCCTTCAGGTTATGACTTTAGCAATTTACCTATTCCCAACCTGTGGCACTAGACCAAGAAACCAGTGGCACGTGCTTTTAGGAAACCTGGTATGAGATGCATGCCTGTTGAATATCCCAGGACAGGTCACAGGCAGAATGGGGGCAGAGCCCTTTGTTCCAGGTTTAATTTGCTACATTTGCAGGATGTGATTCAGATGCCTTTTGCCTGCTGTCAGCACAGGGTGAGTTTTACCTGCTGAGAGTAACAAGGCTTATGCACTGGTAAAGCTGTGGAATAGCAGGAGTAGGAGTGCTCTTATCCTGCAGGATACCTTCTCCCAGCATTCCCAGCCCTGTCAGCGGTCCCACTCCATCAATTAAAACCGGCCCTCGTGGTGGAGAAAAGCAATGCCAGACCCTGCAGTGTGCCATCCTGCTGGCACCAGCAATGCTGGCAGTGGCCTGTGCAAAGGCAGCGTGGTGCCTGTGTGAGCAGCACTCCAGACCACAGCTCCTGGCCCTGCTGAGGACCCTGCTGCTGGAAACCAGCCCTTCCCTCAGCGGGAGCATCAGAGCTCTCTGTGCTGAGATTGCTCCTGTCCAGCTGCATCAGGCACTGCCCAGGCTGAGGCCAGGGAACGTCACTGGAGGGGGCTCGGGACAGATGTAATCAGGTCCCTGCTGCCCAAGGGACGCCTGGCTCCATCCCTGATCTCTGCAGCATATCCCTAATTCTGCTGGGGTGGGGTCTGACCGATGAAGGTGAGGTAGGGACAGCATCTCTTAGTGCCACTTACTGCTGCCTTTTGATATTCTTATCTTCTGCTGGGCCTGTAGCCCGTCCCTGCCCTTTACTGGGGAGCTCAGACTTGCCAGCACCTCAGTGCCAGCAGACCATGCCCCTGAGGAAGGAGGGAACCTGAGTGAGCCCAAACCTCTGCAGAGACACGGGGGTCCCGTTCAGTGTCACCCCGTGAAGTCCTGCCCCTCGGTTCAGGTCACCTCCTGGGGAGGGGGACTGCCACATTCGAGGCAGTGAAGATGATTTTTAAATTGCCATAAGACAGCTGGACACCAGAAGCCGTGGGGGCTTTGACCATCCTGACCCTGCAACGTGAGATACAAACCAGAGTTGGTTCTTCTTGGTGGGCATGTAGAGATCAGAATTCCTGGATGCAAATCATGCTGGAGTGCTTTGGATAGCTGCTGCTTCTCGGAGCAAATGATACCGAGACATTGAATCCTTCCAAATGTCCATTCAGCATGACATCAGTGCTAGCACTAAGATGTCTGTGTGTTCTCTCTCCCACCACTGTCTGCTTTTTCACTCTGCTTTTTGCAGTCCAAAAGCCACTAGAGTTGCTGCTGATCGGAATAAACAAAATGCAGAGTCCCATCGGAGACTTAGAATTATTTAGAGGAGAGAAAGAAAAAAAAAGAAAGAAAACAGAAGCCTGGAATAAATTTCAGTGCTTGTGGGAGATGAAACCAAGAGCCTTCTCCAGAGCAGGCACTGTGTGAGTATGGGTTTCTCCCAGTCTCAGTGCTGGGCCAAGCCCTCCTCTTCACCCTCTGCAGGGATTTCAGTCTGTGCTCTGTCTTGGATAGAGAGAGAGATTAAAAACCCTGATGACTTCATAAGGTGGAAAAGTGTCCACTTGTGAGAAAGTTTACACTACCAAGCCCGTCTGAAAAGGCCTCGTATTGGATGCCAAGGTAATGTTTCCGTGAAATGTGGCACTGCAGGATGACTCCTAGCTAAAAAATCAGTGATGATAACATCATTCCTCTCGGGAAGGATCCAGATTCCTTTCTTGCCTTCTGTGTATGGTCTTGATTTCTAAACATCTGTCTACTTAATTTGTTGTCATTGCTGTAGTAGCACCAACAGCCAAGCGTTTGCTATCCATCTCTTGACACCATGCCTTGAAATGGTAATTTCTTCCTCAGGCCTCAAAAAAGGCAGGACCTGGATGCTTTCCTCATCCCAGTGTCCTGAAGCCAGCCAGTCCTGTTGGCAGCAGGGAGGACTTAATTCCTCCTCTGTCTAGTCCAGTGCTGCTGGTGGGTGTCTGAGCCTGCTGTCACAGCCCCAGCTTTGCAGGAAGGCTTTCCTCAAAGCTGTCACAGCCCCAGCTTTGCAGGAAGGCTTTCCTCAAAGCGATTATAGGAATCTGAGTGATTTGTGATAATTTTCAAGGTCACTCTTCATATAGATGTAGCTGCCCAAGGAAGCGGGAACCAATTCCCTTCCGTTTCCTTTGGGCAGTGCTGAAAAAATTTGGAGTTAATTTGCAGTTTGTAAAATTAGAGGTTGACTTGTCAGACTTGGGAGGTGCTGCCATATCTTGAGTATGAGGTGATTCTTTCTGCTATCCTTTGAGGCAAACCGGTGTGGATAAATACCTTGGTTTGATGAGAAGAGCAAGAGGCTGGGAATTAGGCAGATGAGTGAATGTGTGTGGGACTGCAAAACAAAGAAGCACATTTGTGGTGAAGTACCCAGCATTTTTGCTCAAACTGAGGAAGAGGAAGGAACTGGGTGTATAATGGGACAAACAGATCTCTGCATTTTCAAAGTGCTTTGGGGGAAGAGTGAAAATCCTCAGAGAAATGTGTTTTGCACCCAGCATGGCTATGAGATAAAGAACAGATTGCTGTTGTGCCTGTGTGAGCAGAAAAGACTCTGTCAGTCCTGCCAGCTATTAATGTGCCGTTACCTAAGTGGCTTCAGATACAACAGTGTTACCTAATAATTGATTTTAAAGTGCTTATTTGAAAGCTTTCCCACCCATGTGCACACCTGCTGCTTCTCCCCCTAGCAGCTTCTTTAATTTCTCATGTACTGAATGCCATGGGGGTTGTAACAGAAAACACCAGTAGTCAGGACAGGGGGAAAGAAAAAGGAAAAAGAAAGATTTTCTCCCTCCTGTGTGCTGTGTCCTGCTTTCCCTGCCTGTATCTCTGCCAGAATGGGCAGCATTAATTTCACTCCCAGTTGAACTGAGGCTCTGAGGGATGTATCCATGTGCTGGAGAAAGTGGGCAAGGGCTGGAGGCAGCAGTGCTCAGTCCCACAGGAGCAGCGGAGGTCAGCAGGGTGCTCGTGCCCATCTGCAGCAGCCTTTGAACTGGTGCCGTATTTTTAGTACTTCAAATAACAATGATTCGCTCTAGGGCCTCAGAGCACTCAACTGCAGAGTTACATGAAGCTCTTTGACTGTGGTTTGGTCCAGCAAGGTACAATTTTCTGCAGGATAACCATGGGCCTTACAATGCTAATTACACTGATTTTCTGCTGCTGTCACACGGTGACTAACAGCATTCAGGCCCCACCAGTTACAGAGGGTGTGGGAGCTCCTGCCATGCTGGTCTGCAGAGCCAGCCACATCATCTGTGACCCCTGTGCTATCCACAAAATTATGAATCAAATGGAGGGATCAGATGTGTTGATCTCTGACTCCAGTGTGATGCAGCTCTATCCCAGAGCTCTGTTTGGGGAATCCCATTGAGTCTCGCCCGTACTGAGAGGGAAATCCCCCCAGGATGGAGAGGCATGAGGAGGCTGTAGGAGGGGATGGACACTGAGGCCACCTGCTTGAAGCTGGGACGGGGTCTCTGGCTGTTAAGAGACTGAGCTTCTGGGCCACACTGGATCTGTCACTGGGCAGTCTTTACATCCATTTGTGCATTATAGGTGTAATAAACTGCTTGCAAGTGCTGCTCCTCCGCCCCTGGTGTGTGCAGAACCCAGCCCTCGCTCCCTTCTTGCTCGAGCTGGGTGTGCTGGTTGTGATATGCTCCTGACAAACTGCTGCTGCTGAGGTTTTTCCAATGAAATGGGTGCAGAGAAAACAGAAATTCGCTGTAGCCCAATACATCTTTCTGTTTCAGGAGTGATGAAGGGCAAATTGTTCCTCCCTGTGGGGGTTTTAGGTGCTGTTATTACCAGGCTGTTGTGTTCCCCTGGCTTGGCTGAGCTGGTTTGGCACAGGAGGTGCTTAGGGGCTGTGGAGGTGATGCTAAGCAGATGTGGTATAGACCTTTGGGAAAGTCTTGGAAAATTCCTTGCATGAAAATCAGTGCTGGTGGGTTTTGATTGTCCCCTGTGAGCCTTTACCCAAAGAATACGTTTACTCTTTCCAGGACTGAAAGACAGCTCTGTTATCTCTGTGGCTGATCCACCAGGAACGTCAGCACAGCGGGTTAGGAGGAATATGGTGCTTTTGCTTCTGTGCACAGCCATGAACACCCCACTCACCTGCCTCTGTCAAGCACACAAGGACTATCCAGTCACTCTTCCAAAGGCTTCCATGCTGGCATGACCACATTCATATGCTCACAGCTCTGCATCCACTCTCCCACGTGGTTACTCTGCTGTCCACAGACAGTTTTGGGTTCCCCCTCAGTGGGCACTGTGAGCCCTTTCACCCTATGCCGTGCCAAGCCCTGAATGAGAACTCCACACTCACAAGAAGTACATAAATAAATCGAATGGAGACAGAGAAACCTCCACAGGAGTGGAGCTGCCTTGGATGGTGCCAGAACAATCCTGTTCCGCATCCCCGGCCAAACTTCACTCTGAAGAAATGTCTGCCATTTAATTCAGCGTGGGTATATTTTTCTTCCATTTAAAAGAGCACCCTTATAAACATCACTTCAGCTCGGGGGAGGCGTGCCAAGGATAACTCAGCGCTGTCGGGAGCGGCAGAGGGCTGAGCAGCGGTCCCATTTCAGCAGCGTTCCCATTTCAGCAGCGTTCCCATTTCAGCAGCGTTCCCACTTCAGCTCACCTCCCAGGACAGGCTTTTCCTCAGCCTCCCTCAGGCCCCACAGCCAGGAGAAGCCAAATCTCTGGGGGCTGAAGCTGTCAGGCACTTTGCCAGGCTGATGATTTTGGCTCACGTGGCCTTGGGCAGAGCTCTCAGGTCTCCCTGCTTGCACCCAAATGTTTCTTTCTCCCTTTCCCAACCAACCTGGCCGATCCTCTCTTTTCTTGGAAACAAAGGAAACACAGAGCTGTGTGTTAGTTTATGCCAAAGAGAAGATCCAAGAGGTATAGGGCATGCTGTTGTTTTGTGCATTTATCTCAAAGGACTCCAGGAAGGAAAACAAATGTGAGCTTTTCTTTGTCTACAGGAATGTGGCAGTACTGGTTCAAGGTCCAGACCTGGGGATGGAGCTGACCTCCCCTCTGGAGAGGCAGAGGGGACACCCTGCCACACAGCTCCTCCTGTTTGGAGCCAAGCAGTTTGAGAGAGGAGCTGTTCTGGAGGAGTTTGCCAACCCCCTGGGGATACATCCACAGCCCTCCTCCATCCTGGTCTGGCAGACTGTTACTCCCAAACTCCTTCTCTCTGTGCACACCAGCTTGTTGCTCTGTTTCTCAGCTGTGTGGGGAGATTTGGTCTCTCTGAGGCTCCCAGGTATTCTGCCATTTGCTGAGCTTCAGCACGGCACACCCAGGAGCTCACAGGCTTGTGTGGAGAAGTCCCAGGAAAGCCAATTTTTATGGTTTCTAAGTCCTTCAAAGCCAGTTTTCAGGTGCAGTTTGCTGGCTGGGCTGTGGCCAGCTGCAGTGGGTGTCAGTGCAGCTTTGGGCAGTGCTGTGCATAACTCAAGCTCCCAAAGCTGCAAATTCAGCAGCTTCTCTAAGAAGAAACGACTGCACTTAACTAATCCTGCAGTCATCTGACAGCAGCTTGCTCTCCTCGCTTATGCCTTTCCTGCAAACTGATAGCTGATCCCTCTGGGCAGCATTTTTGCATGTCACTGATGGATTTACCTGACCAGTCAGAGAAGCTCTAAATATGCCAGTGCAGCTCTTCCATAAGCACATATCCAGAGATATCCATTCTTTTCACAGCAGGGCAGAAAGGCTGCTTTATTTCTCAATGGAAAAAAGGGGAAAAAAAAAAAAAGAAAGCTATTTGCTGCAATGACTCTGGAGGCAGCTGCATAACCTGGCTCAGGAAGGGCAGAGCCATCTCACAGAGGTGGTAATAAGTGCAGGATGAGGTCTGTTGTGCTGCAGAGACATGTCCTGTCCCTTCCTTGCTCAGGAACACGGATGGTGGGTGCTGTCTAGGTGGGGACATCTAGCACAGCACCAGCTCTGTACAGGATTAAAGCTCTCTCTAGTAAATACCTTTGCTTTTACCACTAGCAGCTGAAATGTGCTGTTTGTGTCACACTGCTTTTGAAGTCACTGGTTGCATTTGTGGCCCCACTGAACTGAGCATCTGCACAGGCTTTGCAAGAGGCACTGGGTGCCCTGCGGAGTTTGTATCCTAAATAGAGGAGAGGGACAAAACTGGAGGAAAGAAAAGGCAGGTTAGTGATGAGAATCTCAAACACAGAAAAATTAATTGACTGGCCTGGGTTCACATGAAAGTCTGTGTTGGATCCAGGTTCACCACATTTCTTCATTTTCAGCCAAGTGTCTTCAGCACATCTCCATTGTCCCCTCCATGCCATGGGGACGTGGATTTCCTCGTGTGGGAAGGGTACAATAACCACCTCCTGCTCCTGGGAAGGGTGTTCTGTTCTTCAAGTGTTGGGATATAGCCTGGGCTTTTGCTTTTCATCACCTTTGAGGAGGTTTTTTTCCTCCAAGGAAATGTTCAAAGCAGGTATTTGTGATCCTTAAGCTGTGCAAGATCATCCTTCAACCACTGCACACCTGGGTTTGAGAGCCTGTGGCTTTCTCTTTTTGGTCAAGGATTTTAATATTCTGGTGTTCCTGTAGAACGGGAGAAAGAGCTTTTAGGTCTCTGCTGGCTCAGCACAGCTGCTCCATGCACTGCAGTCACTTTTCTCTTCAACCTGGACAGGGAGCCTGAGGGTGGGAGCTCCATGGGTGGGATGGAGCCCTCTCCCAGCTGGGCATGGATGTGTCCAACCTCTCTGGGCAAGACAACCATAAACAACAGCTTCAGTGGGGTCTGCATGAGTGTCCAAAATCCTGCTGGTGCTGGTTGTTTTCTCTTAGAGGTAATTGCATTTCAGCTCCACCCATTGATCAGGGACAGCATAAATTAAAGCTCCTTCCATGCTGCAGTGCAGGAGTGTGGCAGCATTTGGTGTTTGCCTCAGGTTTTTCTGGTGCAGGTTGGCCCAACAGCAGATCTTTCCAGACACAGGTTTCAAAGCAAGGAGGAAATTTTAGGCAGCAGAAAGCAAATCAAGCCCCAGCAGCTTACAAAGATGTTTTCTTCCTTAATTAGCGAAACTAAATCTTAATCAACCCACCAGTTAGCTTGATAAATGCCCAAAGGGAAACTGCTTTTTCTAATTTTGGTCCATCAAAAAGAAGCTGGGGATGATGGTCTAATGAAGCCAGATGGCCAAAGCTGCTGGACTGAAACCCAGCCATGGAGGAGGAGGCTGGAACAGCACAGACTGCCCTTAAAGAGAGGAAATTTACCATTCTCTGATACTCCAAGGGCTGGGAAACTCTGGAAATTCCACCTTAGATCACATGGTTTTGCACAGCTTGTGGTGTGATGGGGTGGGTCTCACATTTGAAGACTTCAAGTCCTAGTAAATGGAGTACCTTGTCGTTCATGGGATCATTTGGTATCTTGACTGTTGCTAATGTGGGCAGCTGACGTGCAGGTTTCCTGGAGTCAGAGGGTCAAAAATGTCTGGGATTTTCCTGGGTTTGAGTTTGGGTTGGTTTTTTTCTTTCTTGTAAACTGGTACAGCTGCATTGACTCCAGTGGAAACAAACCTACTTTAATTGTTTAGAGACTCGTGGCTTTTCCTTGGAAGGCTGAATTTGCATGAAATAAGAAATTAATAGCCTCAGCTGAAAACATAGGATAGGCAGGCTCTGTGCAAAATTAAACATTAACACGTCAGTCCTGGGCTCCCTGCTTGGTTGGGCCCATATTCCTCACATTCAGGCTTGTTTTTCCTTGGGCTACCTGCACATTGCAGCCAATGCCAGGCGGGCCCCACCTGCTGCTCTGCTCCTGCCTTGCTCCTCTCCAGGTTTTGCCAAGTGTTGCCAAACTACCCGAGTATTTTTTCCTCACTAGACTTCAGTGGAGATGCTGCTGTCAGGTGGTGGGATCCAGCATCTCCCAGGTGGAGTGGCTGGAATGGTGAACCTCTGACCCCCAGGGAGGGGGTCCTGGGAGGGCAGCTGGGTTGGAGGCTGCTGGGGCTGGTGGCACCCTGTCCCTTGTGCTCAGAACTGAGCTCTCTACGGTCTCTGCTCTGGATACTGAAGGAAATTCTCCTCTGAGGATACCAGAGAGGACCAGTGACTCACGGATTCACATAAACATTTTGCAGTTCACATAAACATGGAGCAATTCCGTTTGTGGAACGCTTGCGGTTAATGAATTAATTATGTTAGACTCTCCTGTGAGCAGCAAGCCATAAACTAAACTAAGCAATCAGCAGGAGGCTTTGCTGCCTGTGTTTCCTGTTGTGTTTCAAATAAACACAAACGCAGAAAAAGCCAAAGTGCACTTCTGCTGCCCAGTGTGCTCAGATTTGGGCACCAAATTCAACATGGGAAGGAAAACCTTGGAAGGAGTGTTGCCATTAATTCCCAAAGCATGTGGGTACCTGTTGCCACTGGGGTATGGATGAAACCTCCCACCTGCCTCCTTTTAAGAATTTTTTTCCCCTTTGTGAAATAGTGATTAAGAATCAGAAATCTTTGTCATCATATTTTATTCCCGTGTTCATAGGGCTCAAAAATTTCCTTACTGATGCTCACACCTCACTCCTGGCATTGCCTTTCTTTCCCACAAGGATTAATTTATTTTGAGGATCTGTCCCTTGGTGGGTGCACCCCTTGTGCAGCCTTTGGCACAACTGAGAAAAAAATAGGTCTTGGATGTTTTGTGGCTGGAACTGCAGTTGATGCCAATGAATGAACTCTGTTATGGGAGTTCCAGGATGTCTGTGAAAGGGAGATGCCAGAATTGGCCAGGGATGGTAGAAAACAGAACTGGTGTGGCAAATCCTGTGCTGTCTGCTCCTGTGCCTGTGGATGTTCCACTCTATCACTGAGGCAGGTTATTTCGCTGATTTTTGTCATATATTTGTTCTTCTTGTGCTATTTTATCATCTTCCTAGACAGCTTTAAACCAATAACAGCAGCTACTCAGCATGTAATTAAAGCTAATAACAGTTGAAATTATGCATGCTTGAGCGGTTTGGTCTTTGGAACACAAATTGTGATATTCGCACTTTCTCTTTTGGCAAAAACATGTGCTTTCCTCGCAGACAGATGGCTTCACAGGTGATAAATGTTTGGGAAGAGTGGATTTAGCAGCAAGCCTTCAGTGTGCATAGAAAACTCCGACTTTTTGACAGGCGAATTCCCTGATCTTTAAGTGCGTTGATGGGGTGTTTGTCCCCAGGAAACCAGAATAAAAGTGAGCTGCTTTATTACTACCAGCAATGGATTTATTTGCTGCTCAGCTCTCACTCAGGGATGTGGGATTTGGGTTTTTTTTTCTGCAATGTTTGTAGTGAGTTTTCATTTTTACTGCATTGAAAAACTGGGAGTCAGTAACAAATCACCTGGTTTTGCTCTGCCTTGCCACTTCCAGCCCTCTTTCAAATACCCCTCTGTATTCTGGCAGCATAATTTACTCTCTGCTATTGCACTGTCTCCTTGATTACCTTGATTCCACCACACTTCTGATGTGCCTGGGTCAGCATCCCCAGCTGCTAATCAAGTCTAAGCAGGACTTGCAGACAAGATACTGATTTTGGAGGTGCAAAAGTGGTCAGAATCATTTAGAACTGACACTGTTTTCCAGGATATGGCAGCTTGTGCAGTAAATAGATGGAATAATTCCCCCCATGCAGAGCTGGCCTGGATCCAGGGGTGCACATGACAATATTCAGTGTGCCCAGGTGGCACTTTAAAGCAAAGCTGCCAAGCACAAGGCAGGGTCTGATATTTTTCTTTCAATGAATTCTTCACTCTTGCACTGGAGACAGCTGGGGCTTGATCTGGAGGAGGAGTAGTGGCTGTGTGGAGGTCTCAGGATTTAATTGTGCATTTTGGGAAAGAAAAACCCCAAAGCAGTCAGTCTGAGTGTGCTGCTCAGACATGGCTGGGGCAGATCATTTCAGTGGAGACATCCTGGTGTGGCAGCCACAGCAGATGCCAGTGGGGCAGCACTGGCAAGGGGAATGTTTTTTCTAGGCAGCTCTGCCAAGGACTGGATTTGCTCTCCAAGCTCTGCTCAGCCTTTGGCCTCTCCTCTTAATGCCCTGAAGCAAACACTGAATTGAGAAATTTCTGAGCAAACTATCCAGAGAAATGAAAGGAGATCGCCTGATGATCTGGAAATTGCCACACATGTCACCCCTCACCCCCCAGCCCTGTAAGTAATCACTGAGCTGCTGACCAAGAGCCAAAGTGCTCCTTAAATCCCACCTCCTCACCCAGCCTGGCCCTTCCTGAGCTGTAAGTGACCCAAAATGTGCATAACATTGCCCAGATCCTCTCTGGGAGCTTGTGCTGAGGTTTTTCTGGGTGCTTGGAGGCCGAAGAGCTCCTGGGCTGGCTGTGTCCCAGCGGGTGAGGTGGGACAAGCACAGCAGGAGAGAGCCTCAGTCACTGGGCTGCAGGAACAAGGAGGGGGCTCAAACTGGACGTGGGGTTGTTGAGGAACTTAAATCAGACTCCATCAGCAGGTGAGGAGGGAGGTTTGTGCTGAGATTGCTGTGGCAGGGGGTGGCAGTTTCGTGGGTACCACCCTGTCCAGGCAGGGTTTGGACAAAGGGATGCACAGCTGCTCTCTGCTTTCCTGCTTGGGCCACAGGACTTTTGTGAGAGTCCTGTGGTTTGAACAAAATGGAAAAAGGCTTTTTAAAATTAAGTGTAAGCAAATTGATGGGTAAAGCTTCATCTCGGAGTGAGAAATTGTGCTGTTTTGCCTCCTAAAGGCTGAAACGAGAATTCAGAATTTGGAAAAAGAAGAAATAAAAGAGTTTCCAGAAAGATTCTTAAATTTCTGGGTGGATTTGCAAATAGTTTGGGTAAACATAGACGTCATCCTTTTCTGGCAAAGACCATATCCAGCTGAGAACACTGCCTGGCCCCAGCTGTACTTTGCTGCCTGCTTCAGCCACCAGAGTGGGTACCTGGCCTTTCCTAGCTGTAGGAGCACTGATCCTCGCCCTGGCCCTTTTGGAAAACCCTGGTGTATTTACAGCTGTACTTTCTATGAGTTTTGAGACATTGTTAATTCTTCTTGGCTTAAATGGACAAAAAAATTCGGTTTTGGCTTCCACTATCTGGAGTTCAACTGATGATTCCAGTCTGTGAGGCACCAAATACCTCAGAGATGGGGGGACTTAAGGATTCAGGATCATGAAAAAACTCCTGGCCTCACCCCACAGGAGAAAACTAACAAATAGAGTCAGGTCTGAGCTATGCAAGCACACAGCCACATGTATACACACTTCCCTTTCACACCACTGTCAGATTTTATTTATGCAAAGGCCTGCTCTTGGGTCTTTGACTGATGATAGGTTTGTGCAAGGAGGAATAAATAGGGCACAGTAATTTTATAGCTATCATTAAACACACAATTAATCTATGTCTTGGAGGAGGCAGTTCCTTCTCTGGCTCTCACTGGCTGCTCCTGCTCCCCTGTTAATATTCAGCAGGCTCTCGGGGCTGAGTTGCTGTTTGGTTTCAGGCAGAGAACAGCTCCCTGATGTTTTGTATCTGAGTGTGGCTGATGCCCTGTAAAGTCAGTTTGGGATGCAGGGCTGGGACTGATGCTGCTTGGGAAGTGCTCAGAGCCTCACTTGTACCTGCAGGCTTGGAATAATATTCGCTTAGTGTTGCCTGAGCTGAGTGCTGAAGGATGTGAGTGTTTGAAGGAGCAAAAACCAGCTCCAGCCTGAGGTGGGAAGGGAAAAGCTTGAATGAGACATCTCATCGTTCAGAGATGACCCAGTACTGGCAGAAGCATCACCCACAGCCAGGCCCTGACTTGGGGGTGCCTTTTCTCTTGGCTTTGTTGTGCTGATTTGACAAACGCATCACAAGCCCCTGCTGAGACAGCACAAGCTTCAAATGAGAAAGGAGACTGTGCAGCCCAGGGCTGAGGCTGTGTGTTCTTCCAGGGAAACAGGGAATCCCAGGTCCCTTCCCTGGACATCTGGCATGGCCTCATGCCCTCAACAAGCTGCTCACGCTGCTTTCAGGGTGCTCCCTGCACTGACAGAGCCATGAAAGGTGTTTTGCAACTCTTTTCTGTGAGATGGATTGCTTGGGGAGAGCTTGGAGAAGACAATCAGAGCACAGCTGCTGAGGTTGAAGGGGTCAGACTGAATAATTGAAGGCAGATGTGCTCCAATATCTTCCAGTAGCTTCTGCTCTGTCTGCATTGGTGTGTTGGATGAGTTGAGATTTGCAAACCCCCTTTCATTTTGGCTGTCTGATTTTAGGCAAGATGGGCTGTGCTTTCTAAAGGCTCAGGCTGCAGTAGCTTTCCTTCACAACCATGGGAACTGCTCATCCTGAGCTTGTCTGGTTTTTCCTGAGCAAGGAGAAGCTAAACCTGCCATTTGAAAGAAAAAAAAGGAGGCTAAACTTTACATTCTGACTCATGATAAACACCCGACTCTGTAAGTGGAAAATGGGTTCAGGAATTTAGATTGGATATTGGGAAATAATCTTCCATGAAGGAGTGGTCAGGCATTGGAACAGGCTGCCCAAGGAAGGGTGGAATCACCATCCCTGGAAGTGTTCAAAATGTGTGTGTATGTGGCACTGGGGGACATGTGGTGAACGAGGTGGTGCTGGGGTGGTTGGACTCGGTCTTGAAGGTCTCTTCCAACCTTTATGATTCCATAACAAACCTCTTCCCCTCCATCCATGGGCTCTGCTGCATGCAGAGCTTGCCCTGTCCCCGTGAGCAACAACCATTTAAGCACCTTGGAGGGGAATAGATGGTTAAATCCTGAGTTCGGGCTCAGTCTAAGCAAACAGAGCTCACTGCCAAAGGGATTTCACACTGCAGTTCTGAGTTCACTGCTCAGCATTCATTTGGTTCTAATTCTGTACCTTGGTTGTGTTGGCATTGCATCCTTGTATCCCTGCTAATGAGGTAGCAGGGCTGATGCAAGCACAGGACTCCTGTATGGATGTTGGCAGCATCCCAGGGAAGGTACTTTTAGACTCTCTGGGGAAGTGCCAGACATCAGGGATTATATATTTATACTAATGATGCCTGATCATTGGTGAAAGCCAGGACAGGCAACGTGTTCTTGGTGTAGGCAGGACTCAGTTTGCTTTTGTAGCAGAAAGGCCAAATCACCTCCAGTGAAGGGAACGAGTTGTCTCCCTAACTGAGAACCAGCACTTTCATAATTGGGAGAATTAAGCACTTCAGGGAACATTGCTTTGCCTGGAGCAAATCACATCTCCTTAACTCCCTCCTCTCCCTCTGTCCTTTCCTCCTGGACTTGGTGGTGGAGGTCTGGTGCTTCAGGCTGGATGTTGCAGTTTGCCAGTGGGTGCCCTGAGGACAGCAACACCAGAGGTTCCCAGTTCCTCCTTGGAGGAGGGCAGAGGGTGGATATGCTTGTCCAGGACAGATGATGCTGCTCCCCATGGGTGTTTGGGTCATTGCAATAGGGGACGCTGAGTGTTCCCTGCCTGTGGCACTGTCATGGGAAGCCTGTGCTGCTGACACAGACCATGGTGTAACTCCACTGCTCACACCTGTGTGACTGGAGAATCCAGCCCAGTGCATACACAGGACTGCAGAATAAATGTGAGTATGACCCAAACCAGGAAAAGCAACCCTGGATATGCCTCATCCACATCGTCCAGTCCTACCCCAAATGCAAACTGCATGGCGTGCCACAAACATCAGCTGCTTTTTCTTTATTTCGTTGTTTTCAGTCCTCGTACAACTGCAAATTTAGCACTACTGCTGAAGAAATAAAAGAGCAAACTACAGCCATTCATAGCCATTCATGGGGTAACATAATTTTAAATGTTAAATTTAGCTGATACTATTAAAAATCATGGCCCTGTTATAGGCTTTCATTATTGATGGCTACTTGAGGAGACATACACTATAAAATAAGAAGATAAAAAGTGAAAGGCTGTTTAGATAGATGTTCAGCTGAGTGCTGCTAGCATCAAATCAGTGGCACTGGAGAAATGAGAACAGACACACGGCACAGCCTCTGGACTAAATGTGTGCACGCTCTGGGTCTGCCAAGGCTTCGCCTGTACAATGTGCACTTTAAATCAAAGCAGTATTGAAGTCAATATTGATTGTTCTTGGAGATATATTTTACCTTCAGGCACTGCTGTTTCCCAAAGGAGCATGAGCAAGGACGTAAGTCTCTGTGCAGTGCTGGCTGCTCGTGGACAGGGATCTCCCTGAAATCCTCTGAAATCGATTCCTCCTCTGGAAGTACCCGCTGCTGCTGCTGAGGGACCTCTGCCTGTTCTTCAGGTACTCCCGGTAGTTTTTGGTGAGCAGGGTGTAGAGGAAGGGGTTGATGCAGCTGTTGCTGTAGGTCAGGCAGGTTGTCAAGTAATTAATGTTCTTCATCACCTTGGGAGATAAAGGGAAGGATTCATAATACTGGAAGAGGAGCTGCCATATCCAGAAGGGCAAGAAGCAAGCCCAGAAGACCAGCACTATGGTGAAGATTAAATAGAGCACCTTCTGGTTGGGCAGCCGCTTGGTCTGCTTGAAGGACGCAGTCTGTGACACCCAGTAAATCTTAGCCAGGCGGATGTAAAGGTAGCCAATGATCACCCCCGGGCCCACGATGCTGGTGCCAAAAAGGATGGTGAGATACACTTTGTAGGACAACTTGCTCCAGGTGGGCAGGCAGATGCTTTTGTTGTCCCTTTGCACCAGCTGGATCATGATGAGCATGGGGAGGGTGAGCAGCAGCGACACCAGCCAGATCACCACAGCAATGGCCTTGCGGTAGCTCTTGGACCTCTTCACCGTGTCCAGGGGCTTCAGCACGGCAAAGTAGCGCTCCGTGCTCATGACCGTGAGGGTGAAGATGCTGGCGTGCATGGTGAGGAAGTCCAGGCTGAACAGGATGCGGCAGCCAACGTCCCCAAAGTACCACTTCTGAATGAAGTAGGTCCCGACGATGAAGGGGATGGTGAGGAGGTAGAGCAGGTCGGCCAGCGCCAGGTTGATGATGTAGATGTACATGGAGGCAGAGGATCGCAGGTAGTGGCACATCACCAGCAGGGTGTAGACGTTGCCTGTCACCCCAACCACGCACATGAGGGAGAGGATGGCCCCGATGGTGCAGATGGCAACCATGTCCTCCGTGGAACCGGCGGCCCACGCGCCATCCCCGGTGGCATTGGCGGAGATGTTGGGCCTGATTCTGAACAGGTTGTCCTCACTTGTGCCTGGCACCATGTAGGGGGTGGCAGAGAAGTGGCTCTCCAGCTCATCAGTTAGGGACATCCTCCTGGGTTTAAATGCCAGAGGCTTCGCTCATGTCACAGGGGTCTGAGGGGCTTCTTTCTGCTCCGGGAAGTGCGGCTGCTGGGAGATGTTGAACCATTTCTTAGCGAGGTCTCATCCAAGGACCATCTGCATTCTCCACTAGAGAAAAGACATCAAAACCGACATATTAGAAATCTGCCAGAGCAACGCAAAAGATCATTTAGAAGTTACCTGTCCCTGAGCACACATCTGCACTGCCTGAATGTACCAAAGGTCTTTGGCACTGAGGCCACTCGTGTAGGGCTCCTGCTCTCATTACAAGGGCCCAACTGTGAGGTGTGTCCATGGAAAAGACTCAAAAAAGGTTGTGTAGATCACTGGAACCACTTACTGCACTCCTTAGTTTGGGGTTGGAGGAAAAAAACCATCCTTCCTAAATTGGTAACAATGATTTACAGAGCTATCAGCACGATTGCTTAAACCTCTTTGCTACATTCTTAACTCTGAAGGAGCAGAAGACCCCTAAAAAGGGAAAACAAACTTTAGATTTATCATTTGCAGCCAAACTGTCTGTTCCATGTTAGTGGTGCACTCAAAGTCCTGTCCAGCATTGCTGCAGTGTTTTCACAGAGCAGCTTCCCTTGAATGAGAAGCTCCTCCTCTGTCCTGCAGTTTCAAACAGTATTTGAGTGATGGAGGAAAAGGCACTTTATAAAGCTAAGTGTAGTTTCCCTGTGGGATTTCTATGCCTGTAAACACGGGGTTTTTCACCCTCTCTGTCCAGTGTGACACCAGAGATTTCTGTATGTCTGTAAAACAGATCTATTTCAGCCAGAGCTGGGTGTGAACCTGCCTGAACAGCCTCGAGCAGCACGGTGTGAGGTTGCTCTGCAACGTGCGAGGCAACTCTGGACGTGGGAGCCTCTGCTTAGCTCAGACTCAGTGCTGCACAGATCAGGGCTGTGTTGCTTTGAATTCATTCTGGGCATAGGCAAAAGGAGAGCAAACCTGCCTCAGGGAAATGCTGAAGAGGTAGCTAAAATGCCCAGATTTTAAGGCATACCAAAAGCCTGTGCTATCCTAAAGGTCACTGCATACAGGAGTGCATTTGCACTGTGTGTTTTACAGCACTCTGACTGTCTCTTTTTCTTTGGAAAATGCTGAGGGGGAGGAGTGCTGGACTGCCTTGTCCTTGTAGGGCTCAGCAGGCAAAGACTCCCCTCTGCCTTGTTCCACTGGGCAGGTTGGATTTGTTTTATCCTGGGAATTCACAGCTTTTCCCAGTGAGTTAGGTGTCCCTTTGCCTCCTCACCAGCTCTGACTCCTTTGCCTCTTTCCTCCCACTGTCTCCTTGGCAGGAGGATTACAGTCCCAGGCCTTCTCCTGCTGCCCTTGTGTCACCCTAGCAGTGACCTCTGTGGCACCTGAGGATGGATAATTCTCATCCTGTTTGTGACTTGCCCTCACCTTCTCCCCATTCCCACCTGCTGAGGATGACGGGTGCTACAGAGATGTCATAAAAAACTCTGTACAGAGAGGACAATCCAGTACAGAGGGAGATTTCCCCTCACTTAGCAATTGGGATAGAAGTGCAAAACAAAGAGAAACACACAGAGCCCATGTCCCGCCCCAGTCCCTCGAGTACAGGCATCCAAGTGGGAGAGATGAGCGTGGTTCTGCAGTGGTCAGTGCTCCTTCAGGACAGTGCTGCTCTGGGCTGGTCCCCAGCAGCTTCACCAGCATCAAGATCCATTTCTTGGACCTTGCAACCCCAAATCTGCCTCGTCCTGCTCCTGCTGTGCTGTGCAGTGCCCTCCTGCTGCAGGGCAGGTGTAGCCAGTCTGTCCTGCTCCCTCGTTGTCCCCTCTACCGATGTCGGTGTCCGAGCTGTGCTGCAGTGAAGGTGTCTCCCATGGAGGAGTCACAGCTGCTCTGGGAGTTGTGGCTGCTCCTCTGCCACACAGTCAGCAGCACCCTCGGTCAGAAATGAACAGCTCTGCATGGGATGCTCCAGCTGAGCCCGGAGCTGGTCCCACACACAGCTCTCGGCTCAGTGTCAGTGATAGCTCATTTTCCGGAGCATAGTTCCATGGCTCAGGTGCTGCCTCCTTGCATCTGCCTCACTTGGTGTCCCAGGGACTTGAAGCAGATTTGTGCCAGGCTGGTGCCTGTCTATGCAGTTCCCTGGAGCGACAGCTCCTGCCAGAGAGAGCTGAGCCCACTGCATCTCCCTGCTCTGCTCTGCTCCTCTTCTGCTGAACCTGCCTTTTGCTCCATTCATAAAATTCCTACAGCACCAATTCCATTCAGACATTTCATCCACCTCCAGAGAGAGCTGGAGGAGGAAAATTTAGCCAGATGGGGAACACTTGCATCGTTTTAAAGTTCCCATCACTGCTGCACTCGTACACAAACACACGCTCACACACAGGCACACACAATAGAGAGCTCCTTATTCCAAGCAGCCATTCAAGCACCTTACGGTCCGGGCGGTTTCCCCAGCCAATCTTGCCTTTCCCTCTACGATATCATCCCACAGGAGTACCACGCGTATTTACAGCCGTAAACAGAAATTAATTTCTCCTGCTCAAACCTTGCTTTCAAATCCGGCAGATGAAGTTTCCTACGAGAAAGAAAATTTTAAAAAATCGATCTCGTAGTATCAAAGCTGAAACTTAAAGAAAGGAAAACAGAAAAAGAGGGAAAAAAAAAGAAAGAAGAGAATCCTTCTTCATGGGCAGAGAGTGAGAGATCCCGGTGCTCCGTCGCATCTGGAGCAGCAGGGGCAGGAAGGGAGCGTGCTGCCAAGCCAAGTATGTTTGAAATCTGGGCGCTCTTAATACTCACATTCCCCTCCCTCCACTCGTGCCGGCTATTTTTGCTCCCCGGTGACGTTAGGCATAGCGTGGCTTTGACTGCAGCCAGTGAAGAGCTGTTTAAAGAAGCAGGGTTTGATAACCATGGCTTGTTCAGCCACCTCCCCCTGCCCGGATGGGGATGAGAGAGGTTCAGGTTGTTTCATCCCAGGACTGGTGAAAGGCAAAGCACCCTCCGTGCACCGCACGTTCCTAAATTCCTAAAGCTGCCTGAGCAAAGCCAGCACGGCTGGGGAAGGAGAGTGGGCCAGGGAGGGTTAAAATCCTGCGGGAGGGTCAAATTCCTGCGGGAGGGTGGGCTGCCCAGGGAAACAGCAGAGCTCCTTGATTTGGAGATCAATTCCAAAGCGAAGCCGAAGTTTATTTGGGTTGGATGGCGTATGAGCAGATGAATCTGTGCAGTGGTATCACACACCACAGCATCTGAGACAGTTCAGGCTGGCAGTAACAGAATAATACCTGAGTTGTTTGGGGTTTGGATGGTTCCTTTTCCCCAGAAAGACAGAGTGAGATCAATCCAGGACCTTGAAACAGAGCAGTGTTTGGATGGGGCTGGGAAATGCTGAAGCTGAACTCTGGATTGTTTTGTGAGCAGCTGAACGTTGTGCTGACTGCTTGCACACAATGGGATTGCTCTTGCTCCCAGTTTCCTGCTTTACCTCTGTGGACTGCAGGGAATTGCTCCTGCCTTGTGCCAGTGGGAAGTGAGGAGCTCTCACCTCTCCCAGGTGTCTCCTGCAGGACACAAGTGTGTGGGAGATGCCTGGCAGGCCCAATGCCTGCTTCACTGGCTTGCACTGGGCACCCACATTGAGCAGGTGATGCTTCCCAGCCCTGGGCTCCTGGGAGGAACCAGCACCTGGCCCTGGCACATCCATCCTGCACTGCTGTTACCGAGTGCTGCTCCCTCCTCTGCCTCTTTCCCTGGATATTTGTATCACTGCTTCCATGTTCTCAACCTTCCACACTGTGCAGTCTGGGTGCTTTGAGGTACATCTTGTGTCTAAGGTCTTGTCCTCATGCAGTGGGACCCCAGTTTGGCTCCAGCTGCCCAGGGTGGCTGGGGCAGCACCAGGACACCTTGGTGAGCTCGGGCTGTGCCTGTCCCCACAGTGGGGCAGCTGGTGGGCAAAGCAGGGCCCTGCTCAGGGACAGGCTTTTGAGTGGGATGAGGGCTTGGCTTAAGAGCTGGATTTTACACTAAAAATAGATGTTATGTTGGCAGCTGTAACAGGGATTGGCTGAGAAACCCCAGCCCAAACACTCTCAAATGTACATGCTTCGCTCTAACTTTGCCTTTTGTGCTTGGCCCCTAGAAATCTTCGGAAGAGTGTGGGACGGGAGCTGCTTCTCAGGCTGTCTTCTGAGGAAGATCCAACTTCCCATCGCCTGTGTGGCTCCAGGGAGCAGAACAGTCCCTGGGTGAGCACTGAGAGTGAAGCCATTGGCAAAGTGCTTTATTTGCTCCCACGGCGAGTGAGGTCATTGATGTGGCAGTGTCCTCCTCCCAGGCAGAGCAGGGACAACCTGCTGCTGGCCTTGAATCCCTTTCCTCCTGCCTGCTTTTGTGGCCCAAAGGGCTGGGGAATGCAGGGATGCTGATGGGGACGTGGGTGCCTCTGCTCAGCACCTCCAGCATATGGTAGGTGTGTGCAAGTCTCTCTCCAGGCACTGCCACGCTCCTGTCACTCCTCTGTCCCCAAAGGGCTGCTCGGGTTGGTGTTGACCCATCCCAGGGAAAGGAAGGGGTAGTGGGATGGAGGAAGGGTAATCCATCTGGGTAATCCGTCAGTTTTCTGGGCCTGTGGATCCCAACTTGATACTTCCTTTGGTGGCACTCAAACCTTTCGGAAAACATTAAACCGGTGATTTCGTTTATCAGGAAATCTCGGTGCCCACGGGGCTGCCATTAGGGGAAGCTGGGCTCCCATATGTCTGTGTCCTGCTGCAGTCATCAGAGGAGGTGTCTGGAGAGGTGGCTGGGGGCAGTGTGGACAGTGTCAGGTTCACAGCCCTGCCTCAGAGGGCTGGTGGTGGTCGTAGTTTTGCTGCTTCTGTTCCGCTTATTTCCTCATCTTCAAAGCAAGGATCACTGTACTCACTCGTCTCTCAGTGCTCTGAGTTTCAGGGGTTTTAACGTTTGTCTGATGCTGTCAGAGCCACAGATGGGTGGCAGCCCCTGTGATCTTGTGTAACAGGAGCAGGAGCTGCACAGTCAATGCTGGGTGAAGATAGGAGTCCTCTAAAATATGAGGTATTTAGTCATTCAGACAACATCCACTGCTACAGGGCTGGAGTTGTGCACAGGAGCATTCTGAAGTTACTGCACAGGAAATAACCATAATTATTCTATTAAATACAGGGCAAAAGAGGCTCTTTCTCCCCTTCGATGTGAGGACTTGCACCAGTGCTACGGGAATTTAATTGTGCTTGGTTACTCATTCAAATCTCATGGAAACAGTAAAATTTCTGGTGTGACTTAAACTGAGCTGTGCCCCACCAGCTGTGCCCCCACCATCTGTCTGCTGCCTTCCCAGGTCTCTGCAGGGCCCTTTGGCATATTCCACTTTTGCTGGGGCAGTTTCGAGTCCAGGTTTGCCAGCAGCCAAGGGCTTCCTTCTGCCCCAAGCTGGACATAGAAGTTTGTCAAGGTATCACATCTTAAAAATCTATTAAGTGCTGCTTCCTCCTTCTGTGGAAAAATGTGTACAAATGGAGCCAAAATTGATAAAAGAAAAGAATCTCATGGATGTGTCTGCATTCTTGGTCTGGGTCAGGTCTAGAGACCTGTGCAGGCTCGGGGTAAGAGGTGATTCCCGTTTTCCTGACTTGGTTTACTCAGCTCCAGACCCCGTAACACCCACAAGCAGTCACAGCACAACTTCCATCTTTGGATTCTCCATTGCCAGTGTTCTCGTGGTCACACAGAAATCCCAATTATCTCTTGAGAAGCTGCCCTGACTTTGGGATCAGCCCAGAGGAGAGCAATGATTTGCAGCATCGTGCTGAGCTCAAGTGCCCCTGAAGCTGTGCTGGTGGCCAGGAACACACGGGAATGGCAGCAGCTCCTGAGGAAGAGCATTGGTAAGACCTGGCAGCCCCTGGTCACCTCCTGTTCCTAGGAAAGTTGCATTTAAATCCCTCTGTTCCAACACTCATGGTCTTGGACACGTGCAAATGTGATATTCAAATTCCCAGCTGGTCCCCAGTTGCTTTCTCCACTCTTCCCACTGTCTGTTCCCACCGGTGAAAGAGCCCCCCAAACTCAGCCAACGCATTTGGAGACTTCCCTGAGGTTTTTTGAATTTTGGTCTCCTTTCTTCCTGATTTTTTTTTTTTTTTTTTTTTTCTTTTTTAGAATCCAGTTTTNTTTCTCAGCCGGGTGGCCTTTTTGAAAATCCCCCTAACCATTTCTTTCTTTTTTTTTTTTTTTTTTTTTTTTGCAATATGAGACTCCAGTTGTCCTTCTGGAGTCAGTATGGCTTTGCACTTGGCTGCTTTGTGTGGAAGTGAAACTCCGGGGGCTGAAATCTCCAGTTTGCTTTCCCTCCTCCAGGATCCCTTACACAGATCTGGGATTTATAGCTGCTCTGCTTTCCCCCTGCATGGTGGGAATTCCATGGACAGTTCAAGGGGTGGTGCTGAAAGGGGATGGAGAAGGTCAATCCCAGGTTGTTGGTCACCACGTCTGTGGTTTTCCTGGCCCAAGGAGTGTCACTGTCCAGGGCAGGGGAAGCAACCCAGATATTCCCACCTTTCTATTGCAGGGATGCTCTGAAGAATCCCACAGATCACCTCTGCTCTTACACAAGTTACAATTTTTGGACTCCTATGAGATCCAAATCTTGCTGTAGGGTGCTGGGAGTGCTTTGGGGTGCATATGGGAGTGTGGTGGGGCACAGGGGCCCAAGCTGCACCCCCAGACTGGTGTGGTCAGGGGCTGGGCCCCACGATGCGGGGCTCCCTTGGAGGCTGAGGTCCCTGCTTTCCCAGGGAGGTGTGTGGTGGGGGCTCATTCCATGCCCCCCAGGGATGGGGTGAGTTGGGGTGAGGGGGGCACTTTGTGAGGTGATGGTGGGACAGGGAGCAGCAAGGCTGAGCTGCCTCAGTGCTCCCCAAGGCCCTGAACGCTGGGAGTGGAGAGGGACCACGGCTCATTCCTGGGGAGGGCAGGTACAGGGGCAGCTCAGGGAACTGCTGCCCTGGGTGTTCTCCTCTGCCCTGGTTGTCCCATCCCACCCAGAGGACTCCGGGCTGTGGTTAGGCTGGATGCTCTTGACAGACCATGTTAGGACTGAATGTTATTCCACCTCTGCAGCTGATCTGACTCCAGCCCCGAGCTCTGCACAGCAGGCAGGGTGGCATTTGTTTTCCTGTGTGACGTGCATGAGTGGGCTCACTTGGCCCCCGTTTGGGCAGCCTCGACATCTGCAGATGGGTCTGAGTCTCTGCAGATCTCCCGGTGCCAGCCTTGGGGCCAGGAGCACTCGCAGGGCTGTGCCAGGGACCCCAGGAGTTTGTGTTTTCAGAAGCTTTCCCCCCAGCTGATTTCATTTCTGTTCAAATTTTAGAACTCCTTTATTCTGTTCTTTTTTTTTTTTTTTTTCCTCCTGACCAGTCTCTCAGGTCTTCCACCACCACTAAAAATTCTCACACAACTGCTCGAGTCCTGGATCTGAGATGTCAGGAAAAGACCAAGCATCCAGGAGCTGCTGAGGAGAAGTTTCCCTCACTTCTTCTCCACTGCTGTAGTGTTGTTCTTTGGGGTTCTTTGGCAGAGACCAGAGACAAAGGATGCAGAAATCTTTGCTAATGAGCCTGTGCTTTGTGCAAGTATAGAGAACCATGATGAGCAGTGAGTGGTTTTATATCTCCCAGCAGTGACGAATACGTCTGCTTATGGATTTGTCACAGTCAAACATGTCCCCAGCCAGGTGCTGTTGTCTGTGGTGGCAGAGTGGGTCCTGTCTGTGCTGTCATAAACCTGGCTTAGCCTCAGGTGGTTTTAGGAGAGGTTTGAGCAGGCCTAAAGCTCTTTTATGGCTGGGTGCTGCTAATTCACATTCGCTCGTGGCTTTCTGGCAGCCTTTTGCATCCTACAGTGTGGCCAGCGTGGCAAAGCTGCCTCATTAAACTTTAAATCAAGCCATCCTGCCAGGTACTCCATGATTTTGTGGAGACAGTTGCCCTCTCAGTCTGCACAGCCCCCTTTACTCTTTTATTTGCAAGGCCTGAGATGTGCTATTTGATCTTCTTCATCCTTCGACCTCCCCACCTTCTCTTCAGTTCCTTGAAGAGCTGCAGTGAGTGTAATCATCAGGGGGAAGGCAGGCAGGCTGTGGGAGTCAGAAGAGGTCATTGCTTCCCTCCATTTGCTGAGAAAAGCTTCCCTATCACAAATGTCTGTTGGGGAACCTCTTCAGGAACAGGACTTGGCCTGGGTAATATGTCACATTTTCCTCTCTGTCGGTTAAAACCTGAACATCTCTTTGGCAACAGTTTGTGAGTGCTGGGATAAGGGTCACAGACAAATGTTACTGAATTCTCTTTATTGCAAAGCATTTGAGATCGACAACAAAAAAAAAATCGCAGCAGAATTCTCCTGGAAATCCTTCAAATCATCAGGAAAGCCATGGCGAGTACAGACAAACTGAGACACACCTCCCATGGGCCAGAAGCTGTTGTTAGACTAGTGACAAAAGCCTCTTTGCCATTATTTTCTATCCCATACATCCTGAGCACCTCCGTGCTCTGATCCGCCTGGTGCTGACCACACCATCTCTTTGCAGTTTGGTTCCCTGTCCTCAGCCTCTCCTCCTCTCCAGCTGCCCTGCTCCCTCCTGGGACACTATTCGGTATTTCTCAGCTTGGTTCCTCCTAGCTGGGAATTGGAAGATTTAGGAAAGGCCCAGAAGACTTGTAGGGAAAAAATCAGGCTGCCACAATTTCCGGCTAAAGCTCCTGCTGCTGATCCCGAGTGTTTTCTCATCGTGGAGGGCAGCACACATCCTCAGCCTGGCAGCAAAGATTTCTGCTGGAGCTCTCAAAACCCTCTCACAGGAGAGAAGAGATGGAGTGTGAAAAGTTGTCTGGCACCGCATAAAGAGCAGCAAATGTCACCGCACTGAGTTGATGCCACTGTGGGCTCGGTGGTGGCATTTGCCATCCTGCACACACTGGGGTAGAGCTGGGAGGGGCTGGGGATGGTGGCAGCTGGTGCTGCTGTGGGTCACCTCTCTGGAGCAGCAGATGCTAATTGAAATTCTCCTTTAAGAAGCTGCTTTTCTACCGTAGATTACACTCCCACATAATGCATGTCCTCGCTTACTCTGATGGGTAACTTCCATTTCCACTGGTGGTGGCTCAGTGCTGACTTCTAGTGCCTGTCTTCACTCTGCTGGGAAGACAGTAAAGGAGACAGTAAAGTCCTTTTTCCCCCTTGTGGCAGCGTCCCCACACTGAGCCAGAGTCCTCCTGATGCTGTGTCAGCCCCTCTGGGGCTGCAGCCCCTTTCTGCTCTGCACAGCGTCCCTTTGAGTCTTTTAGGGCATCAGAAGCATCCAGCCCCTGCCAGCATGTGGTGCCAGGGGCAGTTTGGGGGTCACCAAGCCGGGTCAGGGCTGTGCCCCCCTCCATAAGCCATCCCAGCGTGGCTGGGCTGTACAGAGGGGATGCCCCAGGCCATGGGCAGCCCCAGCTGATCCAGCTGCCTGTCCCCTGGCCAGGGTTTGTCCCTGTGGCTCAGTCTGTGGCGTGTGGGGCCATCACAGTCACACAGGAAGGGTCAGGCTGGAAGGGACCACCGTGGCTCATCTGGTGCCACCTCCCTGCTCCAGCAGGGCCATCCCAGAGCACAGGGCACAGGACTGTGTCCAGGTTCTGGAATTTCTCCAGTGAGGGAGACTCCACAGCCTCTCTGGGCAATCCAGCGCTCGGTCACTGCACGGGGAAGTTCTTCCTCATGTCCAAGGGAGGTTTCTGCCTGTTCCTCTTGTCCCATTGCTGGGCCCCACGGAGCAGAGCCTGGTCCCTGCTCTGAGCCCTCCCTGCAGACACTGACAGCCACTGACAGGTCCCCTCAGCCATCTCTTCTCGAGGTTGGGTTGATGGAGGCATTCCTGCCATCCAGTGAGGGTGGTGGCACTGGGTACCAATCTGTGGTTAGGGAGGGCTGCAGGACAGGCTGGGTCACCCAGTGGCTGGGTGATTTGGGTCAGATAAACCCTTGCTTCTCCTCAAAATCCAGCAGCTGAGTCTCTCTCCTCAGGGATTTGCTCGTGAGCCTCCTGTGCCCCGTGCACTGCTGTGAGCTCCCTGCCGAGGCAGGTGGGAACAGCTCTGTGCAGGGGCCTTGAAAAAGAAAGACTTGGAGCTAAAAGCACTGCCTAAAATGACAGGTGCTAGTTAAAGGACTCAAAAGTATGCGCCAGTTTTTAAATAAAGCATTTTGCCCTCCATGGGTTCCTGCCTGGGATGAAGAACAGGGAGCAGATGCCTCATCCGTGCCAGTCAGACGGTCCCTCTCTGCAGGGACATCGGTGTCACCAGCACAAGGTCTGGGCAGCAGCAAAGGACCCTACAGGGCACAGAGGAGGTGGCTGGGCAGCGTTTGTTCCTCTGTTGGCACTTTTGGTGTAGGAACAGGCTGGAGAACATGGGCCGAAGTGAGCAGTGGATGTGGCACTTCACCTGTGCCACACTCTCTCATGGTTTCTTCTTTCATTTCCCTTCTCCCAGGGTGCAGCACTCCCCTGCCCACTGTCCCTTCCCACCATTGTTTGCTCCTGCACTTTGAAAACCCTCCCTCAGAGGCATGTGGCCGCTGGCATTTTGTGTCAGAGGGAAATTCCCCTGGAAAGGGCTCTAATGTGGAATAAGTGGCTCAATTCCCCGGTCCAGAGCAGTGGGAAGACTGAGCAAGTGCCTGGTTCCACAGTGGGAAAGCGTGTTTGATTGTCTCAGAATGCTTTTCCTCGCCTTGGTTTGGTCCAAAGTAACACTTTACTTGACGGAGGCTTTTTTGTTTCCAGGTGCTGCCCCACTGAACGGGAAGGGGCTGCTCGCAGCAGATGGGGGGGCTGAGGGTGGGCTTGGGGTTGCTGGAGGCTCACCCCAGCACTGCTGTGAGAAGGGGGTGCAGACAAGCCCATGAAACTGCTCATTTGCAGCCCAGGCAATGCCCTTCTGCCCCTGTCAGACTGACTGCTCTGGGGTCACTCGGTTTATCACGAGTTTGAATCACTGTGGTGGCCGAGGCCACACCGAGGGAAACGCCCGACCTGCCCCAGCTGTGCTGCTCCCACCCTGCCTCCCTTCCTGCTCTCATCCATGCTGAGCTGCTCTGAGAGTGCCCTCTTGGCACCATGAGATCATTTCCCTCTTATTCCTCAAGCACTTGGTACCATTCAAAGCTCCTCTCACCTCTGCATGTGGACACAGCACCTTGCGCGGGTTGGACTCACTGCAAATATTTTACTCTCTCTGCTGATTTCTTAGCCATGGCACAGAAAAACTTGTGGCAGCAGCCACAGAAAATCACCACGAAGATGTTGCATGGAAGTCACCATGAAGCTACAGCATAAAATACCCTGGTGGTGCATTTTTATTGTACCAGTGCTGCACATTTGGAGGTCTTTAAATTTAAAAGAGACTGTTCCCAGTGGGCTGGGAGCTGCCTTTGCAGTGTGTCATGGCCTTTGGGTGCTGCACGTGGCTGAAGATGGGGAAGGATTTGGGTTTTGAAAGAGATGTCAAAGCTGTTTTATTGGTGAGACAAAGGGAGCAGCACCCCTCGTCTTCCAGACTGGTCAAAATGTATACACACCTGTTCCAATGAAAAGAACACCCCAAAGGATAAAAAAAACCCCACTCGGGTACTGCAGAAATCAGCAGTAGTTTGAAATTCTCTTCTGTATCTCCAGACCCTGAGCACGTCACCTCTCGATTCCCTTCAGGGTGCTGTGGGATGCAGCTTTTGAGCCCATGATTGAGCTGTTGTCTCTGGAAGCGGCTGCTCCAGCTGTACTGGCTTTCTGCTGTTAAATCCTCCTGTTTTGCATCCTGTCTCACGCTGCAGCACCCCAGGGCTGTGCAGATGAAGGGATTCATGTGAAACTCAGTGCATCATTTCACGTGCTCACACACCATGGCTGTGCTCAAAGCCACCCTGACTCCGCTGTCAAGGCTTCTCCTTGTGTGAGCAGGGAGGGAATGTTGCCTCTGAAGTTCGTGCTCGGAGCTGCAGGGAGGCTTCCCACGCATCTTCTGGGCTCAGAGCGCTTCAGGCTGCTCTGGTCCCTCCTGAGCCCCTGGCAGAGGGGAGCCTGTCTCATCCCTGCCACCACAATTCCTGGCTAGCCCCCACCCCGGCTATTCCTGTGTTGCCAGCACTGTTTTCAGCAGGCTGTTGGGAATAAGATGGTTCTCCAGGCTGGGGCACTGCAGGTGAGAAACACAGCCAGGCTCAGGGGCTGGCAGGGTGCCTCGAAGCATTTCCCACTTTGCAACTTGGCTGTGTCCAACGTAAATGAGAGAGGCTGGGCACCTGCTGCACGGGAGGATGGTTGTTGTGAGCCTTTAAACACCTCCAGTGCTAAGTGCAAACAAAACATTCGAGGATTTGAGTGGCTTGAAGCTCCTTTTGCCAGCCTGCATTAGCAGTGCGTGACTTGATTCGGCAATGACTGCAATTAGATATCCCACAACTTTTTGCAGAGAGGCTCTGGGTGACCTGTGCTGACCTTGGCTGAGTTCCTGTTCCCTTGGGACATTATCCAAGTGATGGTCCAGGACTCTGTGCCAGTGCAACATCTGGCTGTGCCTCCTCCTCGCAGCACAGCAACGAGAAATCCCTCGGCTGTGCACGGAAAGCAGTGAGAGCTGACAGCACTTCACTGGGGCGAAGGGAAGGGCAGAGTTTTGCCTTTGCTACCTGTGCCACCTCTGCCCTGCAGTTTGAAGCATTTCCCCTTCAAATTCTCATTGCCAGACTTCCCCACGAGCTGCCCCTGCCACGGCTGTGCCTCGGCAGCCCCACAGCCATGCCCGGGGCACAGTGCAGGGACCCACTTGGCTGTTCCGTGGCCTGACATGGGTGGCATTGCAAGGGGTTGTCATGGCCTTTGGAAGCACATTAATTCCATTGCAAGGGGTTGTCATGGCCTTTGGAAGCACGGAGGAGCCTTTGCTGCTGCAGCCCTGCTGTGAGTGCAGCCCTAGCTGGGAGACTCAGGTATTATCAGGATCAAGAAGCAAACAAGTTTAATGTTTCAGCTGGGCTTTGTCTTCCCTCCCCAGAATCTCTCTGCATCATCAGAAAACTTTGTTATTTTCCCCTTCATTCCTTTTTTGCCTGCTCACTTAGGAAGGTACTGGATGGACACCACAGGTGATCGTGTCCTCTGAAAATTGGCCATTTACCCCCACACTTTGTTTCTTAACTTTTAACCAGTTGTTTATTTGTCTGATGACCTCTGCTCTTGGCTCGTGGAAGATTGGCTGTTGGAGGACCTTGCTGGCTGCTTTCTGACAATCCAAACAAACTGCTGGAATTATATTTCTGTACCCTCATGGGCCCCTTGAGAGAGCTCCAATCTATTCCTGAGGCAGAGCTTCTCTTTTAAGCACCTGAGCTGCCTTTTCCCCACTCTATTTATTCAAGTGCCTGTTCACTTTACTCCAGTTTCTCCTAATTCACCATCCTTACCCCTCCACAGTCCCTCTACTCATCACTGAAACCTTCTTTAGAAAACTGGCATCACATTCACCACTTTCTAGTTATTCACTGCACAGAGCTTGAAGCAAGAAGCAACACTCCAGAGTTAAAGCTGAAGCTGCTTCATCCCTGGCCTTCTTCATAGCTGTTGGGTGAATACATCCTGGCATCCTTGAAATCAGCTCAAACAGCAGAAGAGATCATAGTCAGGTGTATTTATTTTATTTCATCGATTTTCTGGGCTTTAACTCATGGTATAAAAAGAAATCTATGTTTAAAGGCATGTGGTGCTAACACTGAGTTAAGAATACTTGGACTGGAAATGTTGCTTTTAAAAAACCATTTGAAGGTATCAAGTCTGGGCTGCTGACCCCAGGTCCTTTCAGAAGGAATAAAGGAGCTGTTAAATGCACCAGAGAGCATTCTTTGACATCTACAGTCCTTAATACATAACCCCTGGTGTTTTCTGGAGGGATTTAGAAAGAAAAGGAACAATGAACAGGAAGAAGAAGAATAATAAAAATCATCTTTCTGTGGTACAGAACAAATTCTTCCATGCAAGGGCTGGTTGTGCCCGGGCTCTTGCTGTTCCAGGCTGCCTTCACAGGTCCCTCTGATTATAGATCTTGTCATGAATCTGAGTGTTTCAGTGTTTTTACACATCCCTAGAGGCATTTTCTGTCAGTTTTGCACACATTAGTCTGGAAAATAAGTCTACATGGGGCATGTTAATGCAAATTGGTGTGTTTAATCTAAGGGAGCTCGGGGAGCTGCTTGCTCAGGCCTAAGAGCATCCAGTGTCCCACCAGGGTGGCCAACCTGCCCCTTCTCTCCTGATTAACAGCATCCAGCTGGAGGGAAGACAGCTCCAGCCTGGTTCTTCAGCTGGTCCCTGTGCTAGGAAATCCTTTCTGCTCCATCTCCCTGCAGGGAAGTTTTTTGGCACAAAGAAGCAATCCTCTTTTTCCTCGCACAGTCTCTACCTGTTTCCAGGTGATTATTGCGTATGTGCAGCCTTCTGAATGCTGAAGTGCTTCAGCCTCTCCCTTCTGAGTCATCTTTCTGCTTCAGGCTTTCTGCATTTGTCCTTTCTGCTCATCAGTATTTTCTCATTCTCTTCTTTCGGGGAGAGATAAAGTTGACGCCATGTTTTTCTTCTGATCCATGTCGTGTAAAAGTGCAGCCCTCCATCTCCTGCTGCCGTGGCTCAGACTGTGACAGAGCAGATCAAAATGCAGGGGATGCTGGTTGTGTCAGGGGTGCCTGGATTTGGGATTTAAAGCTGGCAGGCTGTCCATGCCCTTGGTCTGCCAGCAAACCTGCTGTGCCTCTGCTGGCTCAGCTTCCCCCACGTCTGGGAGATGCCAGGATGGGGAAGATGGGGCAGATGCTGAGAAGAGACCTGTGACTCCGTCTGAGTGGAGTGGGTGGAAGAGCCTGGTGAAAACCCATCCCCTCCCAAACTGGAGCTGATGCTCTCCCCTCCTTCTCAGGCAGATGAGGCTGGAACAAGAGACGTGCACAGTTTTGTGTCTCTTTCCCACAAGAGCATCCTATGTGAACAGTTTGCCAAAGGAAAGAGTAAACTTCACTCTTGGAGCCTTTCCCAAGAGTTGCACTGGATGTTCCCTGGAGCTGTAACTCACCCTGAACAACACAGACCTTTTCCATCAGGATGATTTTTCAAGACTTTAAAATATACAGAGAGAGAAGTGTAAGGAAATGGGTTTTCTCCCATTCTGACAAGAGCTCCTGCCTTCTCTCTCCGAACTGGCAGCATGTTGCACAAAAACATCCCAGCTCTCACTGGTCAGCACTCCTTGACAAAGCTTCTTGTCAGGACACTCGGTGAGTTTTCATGTGGTTTCTGCTGGTGTGTGCCAGCACCTGGCAGGCAGCATCTCTCAAACTCTCCCATCTTTATCACTCTTTCCTCTCCCCTGTGCCAGATTCCCACCTCACCTGTTTATGTCTTGTCTTGCACAGCCCTTGCCTTGTGCCAAACTTCTCCATCTCTGTCACTGCTCCTTTTCTGCCTGTATCCCTGTGCTTCTGGTGAGCAAACCCCAAAGGCACTCATGTGGGTGGGTATTCAGTGACTGTGCAGCACACAGAGTGTCTGAGCCTCCCAGGCCACCCTTTGTGTGCATCTTTGGGCAGCTTTCTGTGTTTTTGTGGATTGCTTGGAGACTTAACCATGCCAAGAACTGCTGTTCCCAGTCCTGTGCTGATCTAATGGTCCCTGTGTCTGGGACATCTCAGGTAGCAGCAAAAACCTGGTGCCTTGGTAGATGGGAAGTAGGACTGAATGGCTTGTGGGAGAGCATGGAAAAAGATGGGAGTGAAGAGGAACCATGAAGTTATGGAGTGAGGAATGATAGGGGAAGGAGAAAATCTGGTGGGTTCTTCTTTGGGTTGCTCTAGTTCAGAAAGCTGTCCAAGCTCAAACGTCTACTGGCTTCCCTAAAGGTTACCAAAGTTGCTCAAATGTTTATTGGTGTCTTTAAAGGTCAGTAAAGCCCACCTAGACCTTGGTGGAACCCTGAAATGTTCTGCTGACACAGCTGAGGATAAGCTGGACAGACAGGTTTAGTGCGTGGGGACCCTGGAGCCTGGTGTTGGTGTTACAAGGACCCACCTCGTGCTTCCAGCCTGAGGGCCAAGGGGAGGAGAAGAGACCCTTGTCTGATCCAGCTGGACCAGTCAGTGTCTGTGCTGGGCTGCTCCTGAAGGGGGTGGCAGGGAGGGAAATTCTGTGCTGTTTCTTGCAGAAGTGTCAGTGGATGCACCCCTGCCCTTAGCGTGGCTCTGGGGCGTGAGGAGCAGCAGCTCGGAGCAAGCTGCTGTGTCTGAGTGTGCCGGGCTCCAGCCCCCGAGGCAGGGCAGGCTCAGCAGTGCCCTGTGGTGCCAATTAGCCCCGCAGCTCCCTACAACTGCCTCATTCGGGTGCAGGCCTGTGCTGATGTGATTGTGCTGCTTCTGCTCCCCGGGCTGGCTCGAGTGCTCAGCAGCGATTCCGGGGGGCTGCAGAGGCTGAGCAGGGAGGAGTCTGGGGGCTTTATGTACAGGAATGAGAGGGGAACTGCAGGAGGGGGGAGATGGAAAGGAAAGGACCCCTTGGAACAGTCCTTTGGGGTGAGGAGTGGTCGGGTTTGATGCTCTGTGATGGAACAGCATTGGAGCAGACACGTCCCAGCCCTGCCCTGGAGCTGCTCGGAACGTGGTGCTGTGCTGCCGGCATGGGCAGGCTTCCCATGGAGGGAAAAACAGACAGGCTGGACAATGTGATACCTTGGCAATAACAGCTTGTGCACCGTAACTTGGGAGCTGGCCTGTCCCTTCAACCCACAGCTCGGTGTTGCTCCACTCTGGTGTTATCAGCGCAAGCTCCCAGCTGTGGGAAGCATAATTTGCCCAAATCCTCCTGCCACTTCTCCTTTGGCCACACCGTGGCAGTGACAGCTGTGCTGACATCCCACATCCCCTTCTGCCGCTGCTCAGGTTAATGAACCCAGGTCTCAGCCCTGTGTGCACTGAGTAACAGAATAACCACAGGCTAATTCTTTGCGGACAGTTCTCTTGCATTATTTATAGATGAGGAGTAACTCACTGTCCATGAGGGAAACATATGGACGCTTGGCTGTCAGCGTGTCATACGACTTCTGTTTGGCAAGCAGCCTGTACTCACCTATTTCTTTTTTCCATCTCCTCTTTCCAGTAAAGTTGGCTAAAAAAAAAAAAAAAA
>VZTE01004908.1:10276-36411 GCA_013397775.1 Eulacestoma nigropectus | reverse complement strand
GTATCCCAAAACAAGTGTGATTACAATAACGAATTATCTCCCTTTCCACATCATTTAATGATGTGGGAACACGTCTGCACATGCTTAGCAGTACCCCCTTTGTAAAATACCTGTTAGTGGGTTTGACGCTCAAGAAAATGAACACTGAATAAATACCACCAAAATGCCTGCATTTCCAAATGGAGTTTCTGTAGAAAGGGCTCCTGCCACATGGAAGCCTGGAGTAATTCTGCCTCCTGGCAGTGTAGGACCACTGGGATCATGGCTGAGTCTTCCTGAACCTTCAAGGGACTGGCCTTTTATGTTCACTTTATTAAAAGCCTTAGTGCATTTCAGGGATAAATGCACTAAATTAGGGCCCTAATGAGTGGAAGAAAGGTCCATGTTCCTCCTCCTCATTTTACCTATCAAGCTTTTCTTACTCTTCCTCCCTGGAGTTGTCCCTGCCCATAGCAGGAGGGTTGGAACAAAACCATCTCTACGGTGCCTTCCAACCCAAGCCATTCTGTGATTCTATGAAATAATAGGGAATTTTAAAAAATCCATTGTATTTCAACCTCGAGCCAGGTTATGGGCCTGCAAAGGGTTAGGGAAGATGCTCATTGTTTTCACTTCGGCCTGTTCTAGGACATGAAAAAGATGACAGAATTAGTCTTTCTGTTTTACCTGTTCATTTTGTCTGCCAGCATTGACCTTCTATCAGTGAGGAAAACTTTAATTAAGGGCAGTAACTGACCTTCTGCTCAAAACCAGTGACCAGTGGGTGTGAATCAGCACCACGGACATGCAGAGGGGTGACTTTTACCCTGATGTGCCAAGGGGCTGGAGAGAGCAGTGCCCTGCTATAACTTCAGCAGAGCTGTGCTGGCTGTTCTGTGGCCATAGGCTTTACAGAGCATCAACTAGTGGCCTCGGGATGCTGCACGGGAGAAGGATTTGCAGGGATTTGCAATTACTTTCTCCCAGCACCTGAATTAGGTGTGCTTATTTGCACTGTCCTATTTTTTTTCCTTCTTGTAAAATGCATGCAGGGGAAGATAATGTATGGGCAATTCTTGGCCTCTGTTAAGTCTCGCCTGTCAAGCAAATGTTTCTCATTGACTCTGCTGCCTCTCCCAGAAGAGCCAGAGCTGCACAGTTGCCTGCTTAGATATAGTTGCATTAAAATGCCACAAAGTGGCAGCAATGCCGACCTCGCTGACTGAGCCAAGGAGGAATTACAAATCCAAGTTTGATCTCCTGGCTGGCTGCGCTTTATTTGCTGCCAGTTCCAGTAGAGAAAACATGCAAAGCTTTAGAAAACAAATACAGATGTGATAAAAGCAGCCAGCAAAAAAATTTAGGCGGAGCATCTGGAACAGAGTACTTGGGTTTGCAAAACTCTGCACTGCAGTGATGCTGAAAATAGTTCCAAGAACACTTTCAGCCTAAATAAGGACAGAAACCCCCATTTAAGGGTGGGAGCAATTTGGAGTTAAGAATTGCCCAGGCATTTGTTCTAATTAAGCTTGAATGGGCTAATTGGCTGAATTTTTGTTGCCTGTTGACAACTTGTTTGTAAAATGAATCTCGGTGTCATTTGATGTAGGAGCCATGGTCCCATCACACGGGATCATGCTGAGCATCCTGCAGCTGTCCCAGCAGGCACAGCAGAGACACAGCAAACAAGGTACACACAGCTGCTTCTGGTTCTCATCCTGGTTCAGGGAAATTAGGTTGGGCTGGAGTTGGGAAACCGTGCAGTCAGTGTTGCATCCCAAGCACTTGATTTTACCTTTGACAAACCTTTATTTACTCAGGAGTGTCCCCGGGTTGGTGGGGGCTGACCCCGTTCCTCAGTGATCGCTGTTTGTAGATTTTTTTGCTTCTTGATGTGTGTTTCTTGCAGCTTGTTTCCAACTCCTAGAAGAGAGGGAAACGCTCCACAATTAAAATGTTGTTGCAAGTGGAGGTAAAGACACAAAACTGAGGTCCTGCAGCCAGGACAAAGGAAGGCACTCTGATTTTAAGTAACTGCACACCAAAGTTCATGGCAGCAAAATGATCTCATAAAATCTGGTGCCTCAATAGCCTTAGAACTGCTGGACTGTCTGCATCACTACTGCTCACCCTTGAATGTAGTGAGAAAGAGGCTGCTCACCCACGTGCTGGTTTCAGAACGTGCTGCCAAGTCCTGCTTTTACTTAATTACCTTCCCACTTCTCTAAAAGAGTCTTAACACATCACAGGCAAGAGTTTCCTTGGTTTTGATGAATAAATTGCTTTTGACATGTTTAGTCTGCCCTCTGGGCATAGTATGTTAACCCTGCAAAGGTTATCAACACTGAGTAACTGCCCCCAAATCTCACCGCATCTGAAAGGTCCTGGAGACAGGCAGGGCATCCCTCCTGGCTGGGATCACTGCTGCCTCCTGCTGCTTCTCCCGTGCAGCCTCCCGAGGCCGCTGGTTGATGCCCGTTGGTTGTGTTGGTAAACACACAGTGTGTGTTTATCTGCCAGAGCGGGCTCGGTTTTCCGCAGAGCTGCATCCCCCCCTGCAGGCAGGCGTTTCCAGTGGAATCATTTTCCCAGACGGTGTTCAGGGAAGTCTGCAGTCTTTCTGATGGGAGTGCACGCATGTATTTGGTTTATATTTTAAACTGTGCAAGTATCATATGCTTTCCCTTCTAAAAATTTCTATTCTTAGCTGAGTATTTTAGCAGGATGTCGAACCCAAAGAGTTTTGCTGCCAGCATGGCTGTATTAGGAACGAGATTCTGTTGGGAAACAGGAGTATTAAAAAGTATTTGAAGCTGGGAAAGTGTAACCAAATGGACCACAATCCGCTTTGAACATAAATAATAAGGTGCAGGGGGTAGGGACTCCTACCACTGCGGGGCTGCTCTGTCCCTCAGCATGGAGGGAGGGCAATTGGAACAAGCAATGTTCCCTTGCCAGGACAGGTGTTAAATCACAACAGCTTTATGTGCGGGTAGGTCACTGCAGTTTGTCACCACAGTAATCCTGTATTTTTCTTCTTTTTATACTTCGTCGTCATTAGCACTTTTCCAGCAATAGCATTTCTAAAACCAGTCCTGTACAAAATATATTTAGCTGTGGTGCCATCCAAGATTAACAATGTGGAACGCCACTGTTCTGGGAACAGAGTCATTCCTTGTGAACCTGCTTTGCAGTTTTCTTGCCAGTCCCTAGGGATACACCTCCAGAGGCCTGAACATGAGTGTTGGGGCGGGGGTGTACAATGAAATACAAATGAGATGCCTGTTCTAGGATCCTGTACAGAGCTAGTACCATGTGACTTCCAGCTCTTCCCACACGGCAGAGAATCCCACACCTTCTGCTGTAACCTGATTTCCCTGCTGAACACTTCCCCCTTTGGTGCCTGGCAGGTGCTGTGGTCAGTGTGGTCCAGGCATGTGAGGCACGCACAGGCTGCACCCACAGGTGTCACACTTTCTCACCAAGAGGAGAAATGGATCAGTTGGCAACCTGCACTTCCAGGCTACTTGGTTTCACAGTCAGGGTCACTCGGTAGAAAAACTGGGGTTTTTGTCAGCCAGGACATCCACAGAAGGTGGCATTTAGTCCTAGAGGGGGAACCTTTATCTGTCCTTTCCACCCCTCAAGAGTCAGGTGAAGAGCCACAAGGGTAACCACATCCTTGCAAGGAGGGCAGCGGGGTGGAACAGCCCATGGCTGTATTGCACGATTCTCTCTAACAGAAGCTGCCCGTTGAGAAATACACACTGCAGAAACCAAAAAATACTCCACGTTGTAATGCTTCCCAGCACCAGCAAGCTCCAGACGTACAATAAACGAGGTGCTTTGAAGTACAAATATTTTATTGCAAAGTTTCATTATTTACAGTACCGTTCACGTTGTCGCTGGGTGCTACCAAAGTGCAAAGCCATTTTGGGCAGGGAAGCTAAATGATGGTAACTCAGAGAAAAAACACAAATGCACCTCGCTCCTGCTGTCCTGCCTTGTCCCTGGTCCTGAACGCAGAGAAGCTTGCTGCTCTCCCTGGGCATTTGGAACAACCTGGTAACTGTGAAACTTTGGTCACAAAGGATTGTCACTTGTCGGTCTGTTCAAGGTGATGCAGGAACAGGAATGTGCAGTTTTTCCAGCAGGCCTTTACTCGGGATTCAGAGTTTGCAATGGCGTAACAAGACGTCTTTGTATGCAGGGCTGGCACGTTGCTACCTCAATTTCTGATGGAAGTACTGGTTTATTCCCAATTATCTTTCTTGCTGATTCTCTTTGGTTCATTTAAGGTTTTGAGGTTATCTGTCTGTTCCCTTAGAAGAGCCAGTACCTCGAAAATGTTACCAGAGTTGCTACCGGATACTGAAATCAGCCATGTCTTCTAGAATTGCACTTAAAAAGTTTTATGTAATACCACAAATTTTATTTTGCATTTCCATTTTGTATAAAAATGGTAATTCAAACACCACTAAAACCTACATTTGCACACACTATCATCTCTTAAGTAGGACAAATTACACTGGTTACTTCAGGAAGGACCTCTCAACAGAAACTCTCCTTCGGAAAGAGGGATAGGAACTACAAATTTTATTGGAAGACCAGAGAATTCCAGTATTCCAGTGGCTAAACTCAGGTCAAGAATCTTCCCAGCTTTCTAACAAGTTTATTAGCTTGAGAAAGTACTTGAAAGACAGTTTTCAGACTGAATCCCTGCAATTTCCACTGCTGTCAGCATTCCCTTGGGAGGTGAGCAGTGAACTTCTCTGCCTCAGTTTTCTCTATGTGCATCAGGGATGTCGTTACCTTCTAAAACTTGAGACACCTTCTGTTACAAAGCTCTTGTACAACTGGGAAACGTTTAAGACTCCATTCCAGAAAATAAGTTATATGAAATGACACTCGAGCCCTCCACAGAACACACAGCAGAGCTGTTGGGGGAAGCTCAGCAGCAGAAGCTGCTGCGGCTCTCCTCACCACATGCCTGATTTACAGTTCAATATTGAGTCCCTGCAACAGCTGCCTCAAATGATTCTGAAATTACAGCTTCTCAGAAATGGGATGACTGCAGTTCTTGGCAGGTTTGTTCCTGTGAGTCACGCTTTTATTCCATGTTTTCACAGGCTTTTCTGTATCACTATTGACAGAAAGCCACCAAAAGCTTTACAGCTGCAGAAGATAGCATTTTCACAAAGAAAATGTAGTGGATTTATTCCTTAACCTACCATACAAAACACAGTGTTTAAAAGCTCTGCAGTGCCTCCCTAGTAGCATTCCTTTGGAATTTGGAGGAGGCAGCAGAGCTCACATGCAGTCCACAACGTTGCTGGACCCTTGGCCCACGTCCCGGATCTGGCTGCTGAGACAGGAGCACACAGCCACGCCTGCCCCTGCCCTGCAGTGCGACACCGAGCCCACGAGTTCCCACCTACAGGAAAAAAGAAAAGTAAGTTCCTGCCCTTTCTGAGCAACCTGAAAGTATTTTCTGTGCCTGAAATTCTGTTACACTGCCTAGCTGTTCACTCTGCACAAAAATGCACCCCATTTAGTGCAAAATCAGATTGAAACAAGCAAGAGAATGCAGATTGTTATTGAATGAAAGGGCAAGGACAAGGGATAGAGAGGAGTGGAGGAGGAGGAGAAGGAGGTGCTTAAATACTTACAAGATTGCCCTAGTGATATAAGCAGCAGTCCTGCATTGATAGTCACGGATATTATTCAATTATTACCAGGAAACAACAGCTAGACTCCTCCTGCACACTGTTTCTATGCTGCTGTGTTTTCATACAGGCAGATTTCCTTGTCTTATTATGCCAAACAAAACATTTGAAATTACCTGTTCACTATGGGATCAAATGCTTCCACTGTGTTCAGGTACACGTTGCCATTATGACCTCCAACTGCAAAAATTTTTCCCATCAGCGTCGCTATGCCAACACCACCCCTTGGAGTTGTAAGCTCTGCCACATATTCCCATTTGTTACAGCGTGGGTCGAACCGCTCCACCGAGCTCAGGGGCGAGTTGTCATCAAAGCCACCTGCAAACAACCATCACAGGGTCAGCTTTTGGCACTTCTGGTGCAGGGGATACCCAAGATCGGCATACTCAGGGCATTCCCAGCATTCAGGGGGTCCTGCCCAGCTCTCTCTTTACCGGAACTTTACAAGCACCTAAAAACTAACCTAACAGCTCTCCCTCCTCTCACTGCACAAGCATCACCCAGAGCGACAGTTTTCTTCTACTCAAGTTGCACAGATTCTAATTTTATTATTTTTCTCCCTGAATTCATCATACTTACAATGAAACAGCTTCCCATTTGGAAGAAAAAGAAACCTAACACCAGCAAAAGGATGGTCTCCATCTTAAACTTACTTTATTTTATGCAAAACACACTCTAGCAGTGTTCTCAAATTATGGCATTGGCAAATATGAGTACGGAAAAAAAATCCTCATATAAGACTCAGTGATGCATTCCCCTTGTTGGGGAAGCTGTCAGAGGAGCATTTTGTTCGAAACCTCTTTAAGCACTTATGATAATACACAAGTCAGAGCTTTTAAACTATCACTATGGCACACCTACCTGGCATCTTCCTCTCTCAGGAAAGCAGGTAAACACAAGGTAGCACACAAGACAAGAAGCTGTGGAATAAGTGTAAAAAAAGCTACTGTTGTCTACACTCAGAACACAACTAGAGTGCTTTGAAAGCATGTGAACTTAAGAGTCGTTTCCTAAAAGGAAACTCAAAGAGTAGTGAGTCTTGAGAGGATTTTCTAATACAGACACATTGTCCTGAACAGATCAGCCCTCCTGAAACGTGCGTTAGGAGCTGCTTTTCATTTCCTTGCTAACGTACCTTTGTTTAAGCGTGCCCCGGCTGTGCTTGCTTTCTTCTCCTGCCCAAGAACACCAAGTACAGATCAGGTCTATCTGTTCCCGGTTTCTCTAGCAACAACAGCCTCTTCCAAAGGCCAGCACTTGGCAGTAGCAGCAGCACTACAGAATGCCACATCCCTACTCACCCACAACATACAAGCAGCCGTGGAGCTCGCTGACACCGTTCCCAGCCCTTCGCTGACCCATCTCTTTCACTTCTATCCACTTATCCAAGTGGGGATCGTATTTCTCCACACTGGAAAGCGATGCTACACCATCATTGCCACCCACAGCGTAAACATGGTTCTGGAAAACAGTTGTACAAAGATTATTTGTGATGTAATTGCCTTTACTCAGCTTTTCATAAGTGGTGTTAAAATTATAGGAAAATGTGGTATATCCACTTTTATTTAAGAATTCCAAGAACAGATTTAATTATCTAACATAAATGCTATCTCTTCCACTTAGAAGAAGTGAAACAGTTATGGAGTGTTGCAGCTGTTTTTCAGAGCATAGGGGGATTAAAGTACAGCACGCATTTGGTACTTTTAAACACAGTGACCATGACAAACCAGTCTGTTGAGTGAGACAGTAAGCACTATCCATGTCATTAGAAGGGTACTCCTCCCAGTACCTCAAATACTGTTGGAACAGTTCAATTTGGTCTGAGTATTATCCTAAGAGGATTTTGATGACCAGAGGTGCTCAGACCCACTGGCTGCATTTTGTTCAAGACAAAATGTGTTCTGCCTTGTGAAAGCAGCTTTGAAAAGCAGGTGGGCTCCCCAGCTGGCTGCAGCCTGGGAGGAAGCAGTGACTCACCACCAGGGCGACGGAGCCGACGCCGCCCCGGGGAGTGTTCATGGAGGCCACGGTGCTCCAGCGATCCGAGTCGATGTCGTAGCGCTCCACGTCGCTGAAGCACGTGTTGTCATCCAGCCCCCCGATGGCGTAAATGGGGCCACCCAGGGACGCCAGGGCGATGCCTCTCCTAGGGAAACACAGCGTCAGCGCCTCAGTGCAAATCCTTAACCAGAGGGAGCCACACAGCACGTGCAATGGTACATGAATGGCACCTGCTTGAAACCAGGGGGAAACAAGTAATGAAAATTTTAAAAGTGATGTTTATCGTAAATCATGTGGCTGGCCCTCTGCACACCTGTGTCATTTTGACTGAATGTCAACTCTAGGGCCAAGTCCTCTGCTCACATACTTGGATATACAACAATGTCTTAGATCTCATTTCTCTACCTCAGTACTGAACTTTTATGCCTCCTATTTTCTTTTATTGAATCTGATAATGAACCAAAACCTGCTGGTTTTAACTTCGTTGGTATAGCTGGCTGCTACCATTTGAGAATGATTGGGGGTGACACTAATACATACTAAAAGGCAAACCTGTGCTGGATATTAAATAGCTGAACTCTAGCAAGATTTAATTGCAATTTCTTCCATTCTGGTATATTTTTATTAAGTGTTAAAATGGCTGTCAGATATGTTTCTACTAAATCTACCAATATGAGAGTACAATCAGTACTATAAAATTGAAAGTATGGTCTAGAATGTGAGCATTAAGTTTCTGCTTTAACTACCAGGTGATTTACCATGTCACTGACAATACTCTTGCCTCATTAAAGAGGGCAGGCTCAGAGATACCTAGGCAGGAGCAAGGGAGGCACAAGCTTTCTACAGAACAAACATTGTGGCAATATCCTGGGCTTATCTTTAATTGCCTCAGCAGAAAACACAGATATATCACCTAATGGTGGCAGTCTTTTTCTCCACTAAGTATTCCAACATCTCCATGAATGGGAGAAGTGGAGCTGAGAGGTAGCCAGGGCACAACAGCCCCTTCATTTACCTGGGTAGAGAGTAATAAATGTCACAGAAATCTAGGGCTGGTTGTTGCTGAGATTATGCCCTGAGGTGGTGGCAGGAGGGAGGAAGTAGAGCAAGCCACTTCCAGGAGTCTGGGTCTTCTACTTTAATTAGGCCACAGCTACAAATAGCTTTAGGACTTAGCCATACTTAATATTTCACTCCTACTTGTGCATGATGCTTTTAAATACAACAAATAACAAAATGGAATGCAGAATTAAGGACATTGATTTAAGTAACAGCGGAAACAAAAAAACTACAGATCTGTGAGTCCAGTAACTCTTTAAAAGAATCTTTAATGTCAAGGCAAGAAAAGTCCTCAATCTGACTTTCATATTGAGTGCTTCTGGCCTTTTGTGTGAAAAACAGGCAGTTATTTGTTTCCTGGTGTAGTATTTCACTTTTCTTATTTTCACTATGAAGTATTTCAATTTTCATGTTAGGCTGGCAGTTATTTTGCTCATTCTTAAAAAGAGCAAAAAACCCACAGAATCAGTTCATCAGTTCCAGGTTGTTTACTGGGCATAGCAGAAAGGCCCTAGATACCAGAATGCAAACACATAGCTGGAGTAGAAGAGGTTCCTGCTCCAGCAGCCAGCTCCTCCAAAAAAAGAAACAAAGGGTAATACATTTATAGCATAAAGCTCCAAAAGAGGAGAAAAAAAATCCTAGAAATAGAATAGTTTGAAAACCCCCCAAAAAAGGCAGGACAGACAGGATGTTTTTCAGCATCAGCAAGAAATGGCACATCACAGACTAGGACTTGGAGCATGGGACACATATACCTCTTTGTGTTCATTGATGCCTTCATCATCCACTTGTTTGTGAGAGGATCAAATACTTCCATGCTTCCTAAGTGTTCATTTCCATCATGTCCACCTACTGCGTAGACTTTACCTGAACACACAGACATCTTTTGATACAGAGATTGCTTGGCAACATTTCAGTTTTCATTTAAATAATATCTCTGCCTATGTGGAGACATGACAAAGAGGTCAAATAAAAGTTAAAGTTTTATATGGTGTACTCAACCAGATCTGTTCTAATGTGGATTTTTACACAAAGCTTGAGATTACGTAGACAAAAAAATTTTCCCATAATTTAAGTACTGCAGGTCAAATCAGTTTGGACACATGTACCAGTCTCTTCAGATTTCCTATGGAAAAAAATTATCTCTGTTCTGCTGCAGCAACAGAGGGGCTACCATGTACAAGGGAAAGCTGCATTATTGGTGCTAAGCTGCTCTGGACTGCACAGATCTGTTTTCAGAAGATGGAGAGGCAAAAGTAAAGCTAGGTCTGCTCTTGGAGGAGTTATGGTCTTAGTAGCTTTCCAGTATGGATTTAAGTAGGAAGGGAGCCAGTATGAGTACGAGCAAATTCTGGGTGACTGCTGTGTAAGGCCATTTCTTTATAAATGGATTTTTAAAAAGTAAATCACCTATTTAAGTCAAGAGGCTATATACAGTTCAGTTGGGCTGGGAGGAACCTTTAAAGGTCATCTAGTCCAGCCCCTCTGCAATGAGCAGGGGCATTTTCATTTTCAGATTGCTCAGAGCACCATCCAGTCTGACCTTGAACACTTTCAGAGATGGGACATTTGCCACCTCTCCAGGCAATCTGTTCCAGGTTTTCACCAACCTGACTGCAAAAAACTTCTGCTTGATATCTAGTCTAAATCTACCCTCTTTTAGTTTAAAACCATTACCTCTTGTCCTGTTACAACAGGCCCTACTAAAAAGCCTGTCATCTTTCTGGTAAGCTCCCTTCAAGTACTGAAAGGCCACAATAAGGTCTGCAAGGAGCCTTCCCCCTTCCTAAGTCTGAACAGCCCAACTCTGTCAGTTCCCAGTAATGTCTTTTCCATAAACACAGTCTCAGATTGGCTCAGGACCAAACACTCCTTCAAGGGGGAGAAGCTTTACTGAATTGAAGACTATCCAAAAATTAAGCAATTAGTTTACTACTTGTACAGCTAGTGAAAGTACCAATTCAGCAAAAGGAGCTAACAAGTGCCTTTTGCCTGGGGTTGCTTGAATAGGGTTACTGACCTCCCACGGAGATCACACCCACGTGCCTCCTCCTGCTGTTCATTTCAGGGCCGAAGAACCAGTTGTTCTTGCTGATAGAGTAACACTCGATGCTGCGGAAGGGGTCACCTGATCCACCTCTGCCACCGACACAGAACAGCACACCTGGAGAACACAAAACAGGTTTCCAGAGAACTAGCAGGAGGATGGGGAAAAACAGCTGTATAGCAGAGCAAACTGAAAATTACGTAGCTCGGAGAAGCTGTATTTCACTTCAAGGAGCACAGTCATTGCCCTTCATAACTGGATACTGGATTTTGGCCCTTGCTTGACATGCTGCTATGGCAATCAGCTATCTATGCTCTTGTAAAAACAATGCATATTTTAAATATGCTTTTCGTGATTTGGCTTAAGGAGGTAAATCCATTGTTTGTTAAATATAATGATGGAGAAATTACGATTTGCAGTCTAATATTCATCACTCACTTTTGGTGTAGGTTAGTCAAAGACTTTAAAAGTTAGCTCAGCCTTCAACATCAAAAGATAACTATCCACTGTTTTCAGTACAGCTTTGAACAGATTGCCTGGTCATAACATACTTAACAGCTCTGGCTTTAATACAGATAGAGCCAATCAGGATAAATTATTACTGCTTTAAAGAAAGAAAATGACTTCTAAAATTCTGCTAGGAAAATGCAGCACATTACCTAAATACCAGAGAGGTACATAATGGCTTTCCCAATTTTGCATTAAGTCATGAACAACCCTCAATATCAAGCTGTATCTGCTTGCTATCAAGACACCTGCACAGATGTGCTGCCTTTTCTCCACACCACTCCCTACCGGTAACCAGACACACATTTAATTACCAGCAGTCTGCTTCCTTGGTGTTGTGCGAATGGAGTACTCAAAGTCAGGCACTGCCCTGCTGCTCAGGTGAAGGTGGTAGTTTCTTGCTTCATCCAGCAAATCCCTACATTTTAGATTCTGCTTGACAATTTCTTCCTTTGCCACAACACCCATAAGGAAACAAATGGGCAAGAGAGGCAGCCGTACCTGACACAGAAATGAACACAGTTGGAGAAAGTGGCTGAACTGCTGAGTGTCACCATGCAGTGCTGCACATGCACCAGCTGGCAGCTCCAGAGCCAGCTGGCAGCCCCACGCTCTTCCATAAAGAGAGCGGCTCTCAGAGTCATTCCGGACAACAGCGATAGGAACAGCTCTTTTTAGTGATAACGTTTGCTACAACCATTTGCATTTCAGCCACAGTGGAGAAGTGTCCTTTGGCCCAAGCCATGCTGAGGAAGATGAGCTGCTGCCTGTGCTGCACCTGCACCTGCCCGGTGTGATGCAGGCAGCACCCACAGCTTTACCAGGGCTTTATCAGGTTAGTCTGCTCTGGGTATGAATTTTCAGCTCACTGCTATGCCAGTGTAAGAGGGCTTGTGCTAGAAGGCTTCATTTTCTTTGAGTGGCAAATCAAAAAGCAAACACTGTCACCACGAACTAAGTGTCTATGAAGGAGGTATTGCTAGTGCAGCAACACCTTTGTCTAAGGAAGACTTGACAGACTTCAAGAACAAAAAAAAACCAAAAAAACATGTTGAGAGTTGTTTCCTTCTCTAAATCCTTCCTACCACTGATTTCAGCAAACCTTTCATTCTTCTTTGTAAGACAAACAGTGCAGAATATGAAGTACAATCAGAGGCAAAGGTGGGACAAATGTTAGTGGGGGGAACTGAAGCAAATCTCTACCTGACTTCCTAAGGTTTGGAGTCAACGCTGCCAAGCAGCTCTCAGTTGGCTGAACAGCAATGGTGAAGAAGTCCAGTAGCTCCAGTGCTTCTCAGAGCAGCAGGATGGGCCTGTTACAACAGTGACAAGTGTCCCTGTCTTGAAGCAAGCATGTGTCTCCACCTGTTCTTCCTTACCTCCTTGCTTTCAGTCCCACTTCTTCCTTTATTTTGGCCCAGCTTATTTGAGGCTACTTTAAAGCACCACTGCAGCCCTGCTGACCGGCTCCTTGAGGTTAGTGATGTGACAAGAACGCCAGGCTGACAGACTCAGAATCTCATTATAGCAGTAAAACCCGCAAGGCTGATTATGACATGGATAATCACTGTCTAGAAGCCCAGGCATGTTTTCTGCTAGCAGTAATGTCCAAGTCAACTGATGACTCCATGTACTCTGGCAAATAACCCATAATTATAGGAAGGGGTTTACTTTTTCATTGCTTGAATCTAGACTCTGGTTTCCATCAATAGAATAAAACTGTTAATCTCACCTGCTAGCACAATTGGGCAATAAATATAAATATTTCCTAAAAAATCTCTAATTATATTGCCTGTAAGTTTAAGTATAGTGTGATAAAGAAGGGGATTTTGTACCAAAAATCTCAGCCTAGTCTAGATGAAACTGAAAGTTTTTGGAAGACAGCTAATAAACTATTGCGATCTTTTCCTAGGAAACGTGAAAAATGATTCATGTAGACAATGACAGCAGCATCTTACTGGACCTCTCCTTACTCACATAATGCCAATATTATCAATTCAGCCAAATGCAAAATAATCAAGTTGGAGTTCAGTGACTACTAAAACTGCACAGCCAATCCTACCTGCTAAGACACATGGAATGTTTTGCAGCACATGGCATGCAAATCCTTCCCAGTACAGGCTCTGCACACCTGTCTCAAATACAGTATTTAAACCCCCATACCCAGCACACATGGAGCTTGAATAAGTGAAGCAGCTAATGCTCTGACAGGAGGAAGTCCAATGGGTGTTCAAGTAAGTCCAGCTGAATGACCTTTTGATACCTGTATGTTTTCTTTCAGAAGCAGTGAGCTTGCACCAAGTCTAGACAAGTAAACTGCCAACTCCTTTTGGCTCTCACAGTGGTTGTCTAGTGAGCATTAAAAAGTCTATCATGTTTCATAGCCTACCAGGGCTAGCACATCTTGGTCTTTTGTTAATGAAATACATGAAATATTCTAGAAGTAGCACAACTTGATGTGACACATCTCTGTTAGTTTCCTTTCCTATAGCCATGTAAGAAAACTCAACAGCTTTGCCTCCTTTCTTAAGTACAAATATGTAACCGCGAGGGCAGTGAGCATATCAGGCTGTAGGAGTGGCAAGCCAAGTGAAGTGATGGCTTCATATTCTCTGTTTTGTGTCATTATAAAACGTTCCTGCTCAAGCACAGATGTAGCTTTTTGGTGGTCCCCCACCTCCCAGCCATGAGTATAAAGCGAGTATTCTTCTCTCTACCGAAACAGGAGAATATGACTTCTCCCTGATATTTAAGAACTCTAACATGCTTCCACTGTCAACTCCCAACTGTGAACACTGGATGAAGCACCAAAAGCTATGAACATTTTTCACCTTGAGATCTACCCAAGTACAAAGAGCTGATGACACAACTAAACCAGTGATGAGACAGGCACTTGGTGCCTCGGTGTGCCCTACCTGTGCAAGGATCTCATCCAGCCACATAGCATGATGCTGTGGATTGGCCAGCAGCCACTTGATAGCAGCATTGTAAACTTGCTTTTCATTTTCAATATTCAGGTCACTGGAGGACAGGAGTTTATGGAGGTGCTGTGGTGACACAGTGACAAAGTCCTCGCACTCCACCACTTCCGTAAAATGTTCACAAGCAAACTGATCAGCCATTTCCATCAGGTCGATGCGGTTGTGGCTCTCAGCGAACGCCCTGACTGCCAGGCAGTTGGAGGGGTGGAAGTGCAGCTTCATGTATTCACAGCAGGCCTTTGCCACCAGTTCCACCTGCAGGATGCAGGCAGCGTACAGGAGCGGCTGGACGTTATCCACCGTCAGCGTGAGCCGCGAGGAGTACGCGAACTTCACCAGGTCCTTGATGGCATCGCCGTCGAAGTCCCTGATCTCAATCAGCTTCTGCTTGGCTTCGGCCATTTCCGAAAGAAACATGGCTCGGAAGTATGGGATAACGCAAGCTAGCACCAGTTTGTGGCAGGAGATTAGCTTTGAACCAACCTGAAAAGAAAAGAACAAAAAACCCCCTGATGTTTTACTGGAATGTCAGTTTTGGCTGTGAAAGGAGGAACAGTGCAGCTGAAATAAGAATTCTAGACTCGATGTGTTTTGTCTGTATTTTGTCCACACAAATTAACCCCATTTGTCCTGTACTTCTGACATTATATCCAGTAAGAATTCTAAGTTGTAACTTGGCCATCAGAGGAGAGCAAAGCAGTAGCACAAGGAAGCGATAGCACTGAAGCACTGAACCTTTCTTTAAAAGGCTTATGAAGAAGCATCCTTAGAAATATTCTAAATGCCTCTTGGAGACAGGAGGAGACTGCTAGACACTTGTTTTATATGTACTCAGAGACTTTAAGGAGGGGAAAATTAGAAAGTGACATTTTTAGACTACTTAATTTAGACTTCTGGACTTTTACTACTGTTGAGGAATTGATGGTTATAGAAGCAAATTTACATAAAAACATAGGAATAACAGCTATTTCAGGGGTTATTAGAAGTTACCAAACACTTCAATATTTTCAGAATGTTTAGCCACAAAAGACAGTATATTCCCCATAAAGAGAAGGTATTTCTCAAAATTCTGATCAGAAAATGTAAAATAAGTTTTTCATGTACAAAATTCTAGAACTCCATTACATTAAAAAATAATCTAAATATTGAAGGTAAATAAACAATCCACTGCTTATTTGTGTTCCAGGAGTGCCTTCTTACAGCCTTTGTCACTCTGCAGTCTGCACTAACATAAAGAGATGGCTGACTTAAGCAAGCAGTTTCCCTGACCAACTCAAATTACATGTTCATTTTCAGATGAAGGTGTTACAGAGAGCTGTTGTGCACTTAAAAAACCAAAAAGATACTAAATTATAAAGGATATTTTGGAGTTTTTTCTAGCTCTGATTCAATACACAATTGCTCTACCTTTTTAAGGAGTATGACCAACACAAGCATAACTTACTTGGTGAGCAGTGAGTTGAGTACAGAAAGCAAACACACAAGCAGATTAAAAAAGAGGAAAAGATGGATGGTTCAGTGTGATTACATCAGATCGCCACAGAAGGAACAATTCAGACCTACCAAATGAACAAAAAGCAAACCAACAGGAGAAAAGCAGATGGTATTCATCTGCCACTCTCTGCCTTCTAACAGCCTTCTAAGACTGTTCATATGACAGCAGCAGGAGAGTAGGTGAAATTCCAGAATTTTAAATTAATTCCAGAGGGAGTCTCCCTGTGTGCTCCCACGACTCATCACTGTTATCAGCACTCCAACTAACTACAGTACTGATCCCAAAAAATGCTACCAGTGGTCTGCTGCATAAAGCTCCCAGGCCATTCTTACCTTCAGACACTTTTATTCTGCCCATCATCCCACTCTCTAATTAAACCTTCCTTTTGAATTAAGTGGCTTTACTATGTTGCCCAAATCTGCTTAATTTTAAATCACAGAATGGTTTGGATTGGAAGGGACCTCAAAGGTCATCTTGTTCCACCCCCTACCATGGGCAGGGACCTTCCACCAGTTATCTAGCATATTCTTGGTATTTTGAAATCAGAGTTCCCCTCCAGTCACTAACTGTCGTATTTTAAGAGCCAGCAGTTAAAACAATAATCGGTCTGACAACAGCAATGCCAGAATTGCTCACTATCATAAGTCACGCACCAAAGCAGAAAGCTCAGTCGCGATCTGATTATTCTTAAAACCTGAGCGAGGCCTGAGCACTACAGGAAGAGAAACCAACCCCCTGTGAAAATTCTAATTCAAGTACATAGTTACCAGTTACTTGAAAATCCCTGATTTAGGAAGTCATAGAGCAACATTTCCACGGGTTGCTCTAGCCTTCACTGGAAGCCAAGTCATGTCATCTAATATTCTTAAATTACCAAAATAGCTCCACGCAGATGATACAAATGAACATTAATACAAGCCTAACTTAGGGAAAATTAAACTGCAGCCCCAGTAAAGTGTTTTTTCCAAGGCAAGTTTCCCTAGCAGGAGTATAAATTTAACTATGTTTATAAAACAAGACTGTCTGCCTTTTTTTTTGCAAGGGTAGGTAGAAAGGAAGGAAGGTAAGAATGAGGTCAACAAGAAAAGGGATGAGGAGAGTTTGTAACATCAGGGACACACATCTGTCAAGGATTTTCCCTGTTCATATCTGACAGTCAAAGTGGCAGGCTAACAACTTCACCAGGCATATGTCATTTGTTCTTGGTTTAGGAACTGTGCTTCATCATTATTCCTTAACTATCTTGCACTAGTAAGTTGTTTAGCTAAGCGATACTTAATATTTAGAGGTGCTGGCACCCACTTCTGTGCACGCTAGATACAAATTTATTGTGATCAGGATATACATAATATACAGCTGAGTTACAAATAATACATTAAAGCAATGCTACGCAACAATCATAAACTTTGCTTCCTCCCTCTCCTCCTTTACTCTTTGATCAGCTGCAGAACACAACTGTCTGGGGTTTTTTTCTTTCTTTCTTTGAAGAATGCTGGAAGTTAAGATTTGTTCCAGAAATCCTATTTGCTGAGAAGAATCAAAACAACACAAAATGCAGAAATGGAGGTAAAATTAGGGATGAAAGTGTATTGAGAACAAAGAGGCTACAAGGAGCTGGAATCACACAGTAATTAGTGACCAACTGCGGGAACTTGCTTAGAAGGCAAGTTGGATGAAGCCAAAGTCATGTACTTCCTCTCTCAGATTGTCAATATCTTAAGTGTTTAAATTTCAGCTGTAAACTTCCTAAATAAGGAAAAAAATACGAGCATCTCTAGAGGCGCCTCAGATCCAAGAGGTACTCTGTGGCTTCCATATCCCTGCCAATATTCACAGCCACCTCCCAATACTTATTTGCAGCCTGATCTTCAGACTGTTACATGCAATGGATGTGTGACAAGTATCACCTTCAGTGTAACATCACAGAGCTCTCCAGCTTCAAAGAAGCGAAGAAGAGAGCTGTGAAAATCCCTCCAAGCCTCATTTGCCTCAAATACGAAGACATCCTCATCCCCATCACTGTTGGAAGACTGAGCTTGCTGCTGCTGCTCCTGCCGCCTTTTTCCCTTTATCAGATGTTGTTTTGCCTGCTCTGGGAACATGGATTCTGAAGCCATTGGCTGTTTCTTCTCTCACTGCATCAATCTTCAAAAACTCCTGCCAAGATAAAATCCAGCCCATCAGGAGTTAGGTCCTAAAATTCAGTTCTGTTCATCTTCCTGTTTAAAAACACACACAAAAAAGAAAACGAGACATTAGGTAATGATAGTATATAACACTTTGATTACATTACAATACTACCTATGATCTTACCTGGGGAAGGTGAGAGGAGAACGGACAAAAAAAAAGACTCACAGTTAAGAATGCTATGTAGGTATCTGTAGGAAAAGCCATTATTTATGAACTTGCTGTCCACACTTCTTGAAAAAGATACGAAAAAGAAAAGGCAAATATGTATCACAGAATCACAGAATGGTTTGGGTTGGAAAGGACCTTTAAGATTGTATAGTTCCAACCTTCCAGTAGACCAGGTTGCTCAGAGCCGCATCCAGCCTGGCCTTGAACACTTCCCAGGATGGCACATCCGCAGCTTCTCTGGGCAACCTGTGCCAGTGTCTCACCACCCTCACAGCAAAGAACGTCTTCCTAACATCTAATCTAAATCTCTCCTCTTCTCATTGGAACTGTTCCCATTTGCCCTATGACCACCTGCCTGTGTAAAGTCACTCTCCCTATTTTTCAGAAGCCCCCTTTAAGTGCTGGAAGGTACTCCAGAGAAGCATGTTCCTCTTACACTGACTACCTTTGGTTTCATGGCTTTTTAGTTAATTTATGATGCATTCATCCTTCATTCTATGCTAAGAGTTAGATGATTGCTATAGTTCAGTGATTTCTGCTCCTGGACACTGGTGTTGGAGGAAGTGGACTGGTCAAAAGAACAAAAAATTCTTCTGCAATAAAAATTTAAGTCGCATGTCTGGGAACAGAACTGATTTTCCTCTGGGAGATTTTGAAAGTGGCCATGCCTCTTACTAAATCTACAACCCTTCATGTATCAGTACCGGAAAAAAAGCAGGAAGTGACCTGAGGCGACCATACTCGTTCCTGCTGGAGGTCACAGGGTTGCTGCCAGCTCCATGTCCTGTGTGGTGACAGAGCTGGTGGCTGCACCAGGCCAGGCAGGTTAAAGTGAGATCAAACATGCCTGGAATATTTGCCTGTGTGGTGCTTTAAGCAAGGTAAGTATTCTTCCTTTAAAAGATATGTAAGAGAAAGATCTTACTTCTTCCAAAACTACAAACTAGCTCAAAGATATTATGGATCATGGGATCTTTATACAGTTTATAGCAATGAATACCTTTTTCTGCTGAAAGCTTAGCTTCATTATGCCAGATTTGACAAATTACTAAGATATTTTTCCAGTTCATTAGGATATTTTGGTTCTCAAATTAATCCTCCATGACTGGTACTCATGTTTAACAGGCCCTTCAAAGAAGTCACTATTAGCACTGAGATCTGAAGATGACACAGAGCTTCAGACACAATCTCCTGAGGTTATAAAAATTAACACGGACAAACAAGAGGGAAAAGACTGAAGCTGAAATGCTGTACAAGGATGTTAAAAGGCATCATGTGTTATTCATTCACATGATAATGTAGGTAAGATATGGCATCTCTAGCCTACACTTGTAGGGAACTCATGCTTATTTTGGTCTTTGACTGACGCTCGCTTCACCACTCCCTGGTTACTCACACCTAACCACTGCTACAGCGAGCAGAAACGCTGCTTTCAGACAGAACTGACACTGACTGCTAGATGAGAGTTCACAGCTCTCAAGTCACAAGGTTTTTCCATCTGACACATAAGCTACATTTATCCTCACGCTTTCACTGCAGCTGCACACATACTTTCCTCATCTATTCTGTGTCTCAAGGTAAAAAAGGCTGATGGTGTACATTTTACCTATTCTGGGTATGCCATTGTAAACACCAATATAAAACCCATGAGTCTTAAGAAAAAACCAGTGCTGTTAGGGTGAATTTTTTATGCTATAAATGAACTAAGCAATAACACAAAAGCCAAACATAACTGATTTTAAGCAATGCTCTTTATCCATATCTCATGCTCATAGCAAATAAAGGTCTCAGAGATGCTCTGAGCTCTTGCCTGTAAGAAAAGAAGTTGAGTGCATGCCTGGATTTATATATTTGATACATACTAAGTACACACTTGATACCGTAGGGGAAGAAACTAGAAATGACACCAGAGGAAACCAATGGCATTACTCAGGCACACAGCCATAGATAAGAGAATCATGTGTATGAGGGAGTGTCCAGTATTGTGATATCAAATATGTGTATGAGAACATGAGAGCAAGTCAATTACTGTTCCTCACGTAAAGAGAAGTTTCTGCAACATGTTAAAAATTAACACGTGATATAACCGTCAGAAATATTCAGATAGCAATAGACTGACATACTTCAGCTTTCTTTTGATGAGACTTGGTGACAGGTATCTTAGATAGATTTTTATCCTTTCCCCAAGCCACCAATTCAGAAGCATCTTGTTTCTGTCATACACCTCAGCCATGCAAATCTTTTTAGACACCTATCCCCAAATCCTCCACTGGTCTTAATTAGCATTCACAGTTTGAGTCTTCAAACAAATCATCATCTGCTATGGAAAGTACCAGCTGTAGTCATGTTTCATTTGCAGAAAATACTGGCTTGGACTCATGTTTAGCCATAGGCCTTTTCTGTTCTCAGATTTTAAATGAAAAAGAAATTATTTTAGTAGCACTTGAATCAAGATACTAAGCTCTGGAAATCTGAAGATCACATCACAAAGTCATGAAGGTCAGTATATTTCAACTCCACAAACTAAGAAAGAAGAGCTATTAACAGATTTGCTCCCCAAATCAACAGTAATTCAACAACAACATCCCACTACTTGAGGTCAGTTCAGTCCTGAGTGAATGCCACACATACACAGAGTCTTTCCTCTCCAGAACAAAACACTGCCATGGCCATTCAGGACTTCAATAACGTGCTCCCTTTTTCATTTTGGCAATTAATTCTTCCAGCCTCCATCCAGTCTAATATTTTGACAACATTAAGAGCATAAGTGACCATCACAGCAAGTGACTGACTCTAAGGAAACCAAAGGAAGTGCCTCATTCATAACATCATCTATCATTCCTTGTAAACAGCTACTTGACACTTTTCATGAAGTAGCTGTCTGAATAAAAAAAAACAAACAAACAAACCCCACACGTTTACAGCTCACCATCATTTGCTGAGAGCCAGTCAGCAATCTTCTTGTTCAAGTTAAATATTTAGAAATATTGATGATGTCTGCTATTCTCAAGAGTGCAGCTGTTCCAGACCCCAAAGTCTTTGTTCTGGTCATCAGTGCTGGCCCTCAGGCAAAGGACTGAGGATCCCCTCCTAACTGTTCCTCACACTTACAAAAGCAAGAAAGAATGGGAGGTCAGAGCACTAACACACCATCTTATAGCTGCTGCTGCAATTCAGGTAACAGTAACATCCTAAAGTGACGTGATTTTTGATTCTAGCTAAATCTTCAACTGAATTAAGTGTAAAATTACTCAAGTCACATAGAGGACTTACGTTCAGTAGAGACAAATTACCTCCATTTTGAAGCAAAAAGAAATTGAAGACAACAGACAGTAGTAGGACATGAATAACATTGCTCTGTTTTCCCCCATTATGAAATTAAATCCCAGGAATCTTGGCCGACAAGCTGTCAGAGACTGAAAATAGTTCATGCCTCAAACATTGATATAAAGTTTTGCTCATTATAAAGAATCTACAACCAAAGAAGCCTCCCTGAAGACTGGGACTTTGGACTGAAAGACAAACTCATGATTAGATAAAGGGAAACCTATTGTTCAGCCATCCTAGGCTGAGGAAAAGGCATGCATCCACAAAAGGCCAAAATCACCAGCTGCGCTGAGAATCATCCCCAGCTGAGTTTGGGGTGGGGGAAGAGCACAGCTCACAGAGGCCAGGTTTACACAGACTCCCCCCCAACCGAGGGTAAGGGGAGGAGGTTTCGGGTGTGTAGTATAACCTCTGGTCAGAGGCAACAAACACCCATCCTCCCTTACACAAACCGGCCCAGTTGTGGAACTCCAAACCCCACAAGCCAGATCCACGGGACTTTCACGTGAGAGGCAGCTGAGGAGGAGTCATAATCCATCAAAGACCCCCCCAAAGTGCTCCCCAGAGGCCCTGCACCACAGGACTGCACATGATGCAACAGATCCAGAGTCTGCTGTAAGAGACTGCCCCCCTCCCCCAGGGGAAGATGCCTGGACATTGCCACCTGGCTGGAGGGCATATTAACCCAGGGGATTCTATGCTTTTCGGGGGGACCTTCACCACCAAGAAGACAGCTGGAGAGGATCAATGGAACACTGTTGGAATCCACAGAGTGGAGATATTTTCCTTATTCTGTCTCAATCACTTTCTTTCTGTCCCCCCCCACCTATTTTCTATTTCTTTCTTTCTTTCTTTCTTTCTTTCTTTCTTTCTTTCTTTCTTTCTTTCTTTCTTTCTTTCTTTCTTTCTTTCTTTCTTTCTTTCTTTCTTTCTCTCTCTCTCTCTCATGTTTACTATCAAATTAAAACCCTTACTATTGATTGGCATATGGTCTTGTTTGCACCTTAATTCAGGCAGAGGTATTTCTAAGAACCTCAATAATCGGATCTTGACACAAGTCAGTCTCGACGTTGGAGTACACGGCCTCCTTCTCCTGTGGAACACCTTGGGAGAGGGAGACGGTGTCCCAGAAAGAAGAGAACATTAACAAAACTAGGCAGTGTTCAGATAAGAGGTTATTATGATACTTGTAAATCCAATGCTCCTTATGATCAGTGGTACTGAAGCTGGAAAAAGGGTGGCAGAAGTGCTGGAGAAATTGAGATACAGATGAAGGTTCACCAAGTATCCTGTACGTAATTTCAGTTATCTACCCCCAAGATGAACTAAAATCACATCATGATCTGTGCAGAGAAGGGCGGTCAGCCTCCCTCAGAAAACAAAAAGGCCTTTTAACTGAACGAGTCAAGAAATTTGCCTTTGTACATGTGACTGTGTAAAACTAACTTGTCTAACACAGAGCCTGGTGAGTCTCTGTGGGTTATGAAATGTTCTCACTGCTGCCCACAAGATCAGAACAGCAGAGGCAGCAACAAGATCTTCTCCAGTTTAATCCAGCTAACAGAGCAATTTGAGTTGTTGTCTTGTGTCGTGCTAAGAAAGCTTGAACGTTAGGAAAAAGGACAGCTGGCAGAGCTACGGAAGACACAGAAGGAGAGAAGTGGGAAGGGCAGGAGGCAGCTGCAGTGCAAACTGCAGACAAGCAGCAGCTTTGGCAGGGACTGTGCCAGCAGCTGTTTCACTGCTCAGTCTGGTTACAGCTGCATCACTGAGAAGGAACATGGAGGGAAAAAACTGATAGACAAAACAGTGTAGAAAATCCTCAGTTCTCTCCCACTCTCCATTCACCAATTCTATCAAGGATGATGTGGAAACTTTATGCAAAACTGTTCATATGCTCGTGCTAATTAGGTCAAATCAGACAAGGCTGGAAAACACAGGAACATTCAAATTACACACGGTATTACAACCCTAAGCCTACTGCACTTTTCAGCAGAAAGTTCTTTAACAGAAAGAAAAAAAATTAGTCAGAAACCACCCATCTAACTGGTTTAGCTTGTTTAAAACCACCAGGATTGCTTTTGTAGAAACACATAGAAAAGTTTCTTAGATAACACTAATCTACAGTTTCTAAATCCTTTCAGCATTTCCAAGGTTCTTTGCAGCAAAAAGTGACATTATGGTTTTGTGTTACTTGTCACACAGGTAGCTCAGCAACAGTGAAATGGGTACAGCTGGCGCCATCTTTCATCTGTTTGTATAATCAAAACCCCATCAGTGCTGTAGACACACAAGCAGTGAATGAGGACTGCTCTTCCTTAGAAAAATGCAACAAAAAAGGTGTTTTTATAGAGCATGAAAAGCATAGTCAGATAAAATTTCATTTTGGAAATAACTCTTCCTGGCAGTCCCTTCATGCTGTTTTGAGACAGCTTCTTCCCAGCTCCCTTAGATTCAATGCTCAGTGAAGTTCTACTGAGGTTTAATCCCAGTTTCCATGAAACACCAGAAAGGCCATCTGTCTCCTGGGATTTATAGAATGACAGGTTGACAATTTTGTTCAATTTTCCATTATAAAAAACAAACAAAAACCTAATATGCCATGATTTATTTATGCTAGATTTATTTTTGCTTCAGAACAACCAGCAAAATCCCTCAGAAGTCACGAACCAGCAAAGTAGGACTCTAATTTGCAGATACAGGTGTAACTGAGACACGGTTTATTTATGCAATGTAACCTTGGGAAGACCCAAAAAGTAGAACACAAAAACCACTGAAAATCAGTGCAATGGGAAGTGCTGACGGATAGATACAAAAATTTAACTAGCCTACTACATTCACAAGAACACAGAACAGTCCCTTACCAAGGAGAGGCACTACTGTCTTCTCTGATAGACCATATTAAAAATAACAATAGTTTAACAGTCTCCACAGCAGCATTTAGTCCAGCCATTCCCAGAAAGTATTAACAGAGAGCAAAATTATTTCTAAGTCATTTGGCAGCTTCCTTTATCCTGGATGTGTAAATCAAGGCATGGTACCCACCAGAGCATTCCAGAACTGTAGCCAAACAATGCTTCCCATACACTCACCAGTCCCTTCCTCCCAGGACTCTGCCTTAGCTGCCAACCATGATCGCATTCTCTCATTTAGAGCTGAGATTCACAAGACAAACAGCTCAAACCATAAAGCAGTATCACCTTCCTTTCGTCCCAGAGCTGCAATGCTCCTTCAAAATCTGAAATCAAGAGGTGGCAGAGGTAATAGAAGACAAAACGCTTCACAACCCAAGATGTTATAAACACTGCAGGAAATTATTATTATGAAATCTGTTTAGTGAAACGTGCTGGGGAAGAACTAAAGCACTGGGTAATGTGGTACTGTGGTGCCTTGCATCAAATTACTGGCAGTCATTACACAATGATCCTGACTTTGTGTGGCCACACTGATTACATTTGCCTTTACAAATAAATGGCCAACTAGAAAACCGGATGCCAAGCTAGTGACATCCCACTAACAATTAATAAAATAAATGAGATCGTGAGCACACTGCACAGAAACCCCAGGCACAACCTTGCCATGTAACAACGCAGCCACACTTCTTTCACAGCACAAGGGTTTGCACAGAGATCACAGGGGACTCAGCCCAAACTGACGCAAAAACCTCAGACCACATTGCTTGAAGAAGGTGGCTGAACCGTTTGCAGCTTAACCTCCATTTCCAGCAAAGACATATGTGACATGTCTATTGTGGTTTTAGTTTGCCAGCACATGATCAGCTATTTTACTTGTTGTGGTACTTCTCTGTAGTGTGATTTGTTTCTTGATTATCCTTCCAGAAGCCTTTGCAACCAGCACAGAAATCACAGGAAGCCAGGCACCCCTGAGTTTTGTAACTTTTACAAGTGTAGGATATATAGGAATGACTTAGGCAAAGGAGGAAACACAGATCTACTTCCCAGCGGCCAGTAAGCATCTGCCTTGAGTGGAGATGGGAAGGGGGAATCCATCAAAGAAGGAATGAAAGCCGAGCAGGCAGTTTCAAGAGCTGGGGGAGCTGTGACACCCTAAATTCTCATTTATTTGAGAAGGAAGGAGAGGCTAGGAACTCCTGAGGCTCTCCCCAGTAGCAAAGGGCAATTTCTTGCTGGTTTTTTTTAGCACAAATATTTGTTTTGGGGTAAGCTCAGTGACTACTCGTTATCCTTTACAAGACGCCAATAGTGAGCTGACTAAGGCACTACCTTTGGCTGTGGTCTCCACATGGAGCATCGTGAAACGCGTGGAATCCCGGCTCAGTAATTTTTAATTAACATTTATCTCCTTCTCGAATAGTGTGGCTGCCAGGGCTCTCTCTGTGGGTGCCCCCGCACCACAAGCCCCCCCGATGCCGAGACCGGGCACGGCGCCGCCTCTGCGCTCTCTGAGCGCAGCCCAGCCCTGGTAACCATTTGCACCGATCCCACCTTAATTCACCACACACCCGCGCTCGGTCCGGCTCCCTGGCTCCAATCTCGGTGAGAAGGGAGCCGGGCCCGCCCCGCGGCCCTCCCGGGAGCGGCTCCGGGCCGTCCCGCCCCGCCCCGGCCGGGGTGCCCCGGGGGTAGGAGCCCACGGCGGTGCTGCGAAGAGGGGGAAGAGCGCCCGCCCCG
>VZTE01004907.1:1426043-1527172 GCA_013397775.1 Eulacestoma nigropectus | reverse complement strand
CCTAATTTCATATATGACAACCTCCTTCCCCTGCCTGCCCTGAGAAAAAGGCAGGCAGCTGTGCTGTTCTGCACCTGACCACAGACTGGCAGGATACTTGCAGGAACCTGAGTTTTTTCTTGTTTTTCAGCATGCCAGAGTTTCTGCTCTGTCTGTTGGTAGAGAGAAAGTCTGAGGGGAGATTTTAAGGGAAAAAAGCTCACACAGAAAGATCATTTCCTCTTATAAAAGGACCCTGGGAACAAGACAAATGTTACAATAACTAGAGAGAAATAAAATTAAACCAAAATTATTTTCTCCTGAAAAATTAAAAGGATTATGTTCCTGGAAAAAACCCCCTGTCCCTTTACACAGTAGTCAAGCAGAGGTCAAAGTAATTAATACGAAAGTATCCATGTAATAGGGTGTGTGGAATCCAGTTACTAATACAGATTGCCTTATAGAAGCGTCTTCTGAGAAGAGACAAAATTAGTCAGGACCACTCTCCCAGAGAGTATAAATACACAATTATGTCTAATCTGGGCAAGCTGTTGAAAGAGTATATTGGTAACAGAGCAATTATAAATAGCCCAGTTTGTTTTCTTGTTTCCTCTGGTATCATTCTGTTTACTATGGAGACCTCTCATGCCTGTATAGGCAAAAGAGAAGAATTGGGCCATATGTTTTGAAACACATACATAAATATACGGGCAAAGCAGCTGTAACTTTGATCACTGACTCTCTTCTGGCTGTACTTTGCGTTACTCTTGTCTCACTCTGAGTTGTGAGCTCTCTGTGCTCAGTGCCACACAAACACCCAGGGTAACCTGCTTCTTTATTTACCTTAAAGTTTGGCAGGGGGTTGGTTTGGTTTTGTTTTTTTAACCGAAAAGGTACATAGTGACTCATCATGGAACCCCAAATTTCCCCTTTTCAAGGAGATTTAAAAGGTTGGTATGCGTATACAGACACATTTCCAAAATCAAAGAAAAATTTAGGGGGAACCAAGAAAGCTTGGACCTACTGCCCCAAATTGTGGCTTTATAGCAAGGGCTGTCTGAGCTCTTTGCTTTGTAAATAACATTTAATCCACATACTTGCTTTTGCTTAGATATCTTCCTATATTCCCAGGTCTGTGCTTTCCTCCAGGCTGTTTGGTGCTGATATTGAAATTCATATTCTTGAGAATAACACCGTAACAGGTATTATTCTGCTAGATTCAAGAGATGCAGGAGAGTAATGCCCTGAATCTGTCAGAGGGCATCTTTATACATTAATGCTTTCCCTTGAAAACAGAAGTAGAGGCTGCAAAGACTGAAATCCAGGTGTACGTAGGAATGCCTTGACTTGCATCACAAATAACACTTAGAGGGTTGTTACTCAAGATGGAGAACTGCTCGAGAGAGAGAGGGAGGGGGATCCAAGTTTCTGAAGTGCCAGGCTTAGTGGTCCTTTATTATTGTAAATGATATTGCTACACTCCAAGTATGCCTTTAAGCTGCACAAAGGTGTATTGAAGGTTGGACAGAAGCCTGATTTAAGACACTTTTCAGATAGCAAACTGGATAATCAGCTAAAGCTTCCCAGGACAAAGGTTTAAAACCCCCACCTTTTACCCTTTCATATTGGTTTTCTGTTTCTTGTTGTAGTAAGTACTGTCCTGTTCTATTTATTACCCATGAGTTCTTTATCTGGCCTCAAAAGCTAATAATATGCTATGGGGAACTGTTTTTATTCTCTTTACAACTATTATTTTTTTTCTCTATCATGCAATTAAATGAAAGAATCATGGAAAAATTTCTATTTCACATTTGGTTTTGAGAACTCAAGCTGTGTGTATACGAAAGTAGCTTTCCATACAATTTACTGATAAATACTGAATTTGATTCAGTAAATCCTCTAGAGACCAGAGATGTTTTTAATACCTGTATAAAGTTATATCATGTGCATAAGTGCTTTCCTCATTGCAAGTGACCTAAACTTATTTAAGTACTTTCTCCAGTACAAATCACAATGCACAACATAAATACAACAGCATCCATTATTCTAATTTCTTCCTAACGTAATAAAAAAGTTTTTGTGTATGCTTCTTCTCAGCTATGAAAGGACCTCTTTCAACTGAAGTGCTGCTTATTACTTTCTTTCCAGAGCTAAAACATTTTTCTGGGCTTCATAATTAAACTTGTGTTAAAAGGCTTTTGTGGTTGTCCACAAAATCTAATGCTTAGTCTTCACAGACAGAGTTATGAAACTCAGACTTGCTAGATGCGGATGATTGAGGGGATATCCAAGCCAAAACTCCTGTGACTGTATTAACAAGCTCCTCCTTGGACTGTTTTATCTCATTAGCTTGGTGAAAGTGTGGCTTTCATTATCCTACCTTTGACTTGTGTGATTTTGTACTCAGGTATATAACATTTCCAATGCTGGCCACATTAAAAAAAAAAAAAAAGGGCAAAAACCCCCCAGCAAAAAAAAACAAAAAACCAAACAAACAAAAAAAAAAAACAAAGAAAAAAACAAAAAAACCAAAACACTTTACTAAGAAAGTCTGAAAAAGATTTTTCAGATGTATATAATAACATTTTTCATTTAGACTTCATAGACTGAGGCCAGGGGCAAACCTGGCCCTCCCACTTGGAAATGATGCAGAAGAGCAACCAGGATTCAGGACTGTTCAGTATTTCCTTGCTTTTTTTATTATCCTGATTCGTGACATATATAAAGGTGTATTCATCCTGTGATATCTCTGGCATCAAGAGCCAGGTCAGATAACACCAAAAAAATATTTGCTTAGTTAGGAAAAACATATTTTCTAGGCAGAATAATCTACCCACACAACAAAAATTAATGCCAAACTGTGCAATATTTGAGTTCTGGCAGCTGTGGCACAGTTTCCATGTTGTGTGGCTACCAGCTCCAGGCTGCATGGGGTGGACACCATAGTGTGTCTGAGTCCTTGCTGGTCTCAGAGCAACACCAGCTATGCAACTTGCACTGCAGTCATTTGGCAGGACTCCCAACTGCAGCCCTTCCCCTCCTTTTCCGCATCAATTTCCTTTAGAATTTTATATTTTTCCTGTCTTTTCAGGTGTTTTTCTCTGCCTTCCCATTTCTGGTGCCCCAGGGCACAAAGTTCATCTCCTACCAGGCCTCTGCTAACAGCACTCTCCCCATCTTGATTGTGCCTGCCCCTCTCAAACTCATCCCCTAATAGTCCTACCATCCCCCCTCCTCAGTTAGCACTCTTTTCAAATCTGAAACTACTGTAAATAGGGAAGAGAGATGGCAGAAGAGCAGTTTGGAAGCTGCCTTAAGATGACATCATTAGGTACAACCCACAAGCAGCAGAATGCCAGGGTGTACAAAGTGCTGCTTCAAACCTCATGGAAATGGTGAAGGAGTGGCATTCAGAGCCACGGTGAGACAGAGTCAGGCCAAAAGTCAAGGCCCTTTGCACCCCCGCCAAAAGTCAAGGCCCTTTGCACCCCCAGGTGTACAGAGTCATCAGAGTACAAGAACTGTCTAATTTCCTACACCACTGAAGACACCTGGATAAAATATGCTGCATGTAAATTCTCCAGTTAGATGTTTATGTAAGAGTTGGTGGAGCAGAAAAGTTGCCAAAAAGACCTCAGATGATACCTAGGAATTGTATTGAGTGTCACATGGAAATTACAGATACCATCCACATATTAATATTTAACCAAGAATTCAGCAAATTTTGTACCATCAGCAACTTCCAGCAACACAAATTGCACAGCACAAGCGAAAAATCCTATTAAATCATCTACTTTTTTTTTTTTTTTTCTCAGATTGTCTTTTTTTCACCTCTCCTCAAGTGAGCAAGTAGAACAGCCAGCAATGTTGAATATACTGGCATTCATCTACCTGTACAAAGTGTTTGGAATAAACCATAAAAGTGTAGAACTGCCTCTTAAAGCATCAAGAGACAAGAGCAAGATCCTGCAAAGCTAATTCCTAGCATAAGGAATATAAGTAGGTAGGTATCTGGAGAAGTAGTGGTTCCAGATGCAAGTCTTACTTCATGAGAAGAAAACATCTGGAGCCAAAGATAGAAGGCATTTGTAAGTGCCAAAATCAGAGTTGCCCTAAATATGTCATGAATTCCAGTTCAGAACAAAAACATATTTATATTCAGATGCATGATATGATATGAAATCAGGGTATACTGCTGTTTATTTAAAATCGAAAGTTTATGTATAAGCTAATGAGTTGTGGACAGATCGATACTAGAGGAATCAGTGCTGACATTCCTCACCTTGAATAAAGCTGATCCCTTCAGGCACTAAAAAACAAACAAAAGGGTCTTTTAGCTGAACCTTGCCACCAGCCCCATGGGCTTCTGCCACTGACAGCCTCAGGAGCACCTTGCTTTCTGCAGGGACATGTTGTGCAAAGCCAGATATGGAAAGAAGCCTCACTAAGGGACCACAGTGGTCCAGAAAGCCCTAACAAAGATCTGCCCTACAAAAACGAAGGTCATTCTTTCCTAATGAGTAAAGCTTTTTGTACTGACAAGGTTTATTCTTCCCAGCTGCTCTGCATTCTTGTAGCATAACCCTGAGGGCTTTTCTACCCCCATTTACCTGCAATATAAAATTTCTGGGCCATTTCTGCAGAATATTTGCATCCCAGCTTTAACAGGGCTAAAGTCACTCATCCTTAGCTTGGTTTATTTATTTCTCAGCCTTGGTGTGGAAACAAATAGAGCAATCATCTTCTGCCCCTGGTTGCTTTTTCCTTGCAATGAAAGAGCTGAACCATTTCCTAGAACTACTCTCTCTTCCCCTAGTCCCTCTGAGCACCTTTTCCCCATTTCTATTTAATGTCTGCCCTGTTAATGTGATTATATAAAACCCTGAAAGATAATATTTATGGAAATATTTGACAAGTGGCCAAAAAGCACCGCTGATACCCAGACGTGGAGAGGAAGGAACCCGCTTAATGTGCTGGCCAGACTGCACAGAAAGCACCTCTTTGATAGGCACACATGACATGCTAAGGAGATTAAAACGAGAGATGAAAATAAATGACAGGGAGCAGAGAAAACAAAGTAGATGGGGCCTGGGTGTCTCAGGGGGTGTATAATGGGATAGAGAGATTTTCACCTCGAGGTCAGCTGCCTGAATCTGATGCAGACTCACAGCAGCAAAGCTCTCACAGCCCCTCAGATGCCAGATTGGCATTAACTGATATCAAATAAGTTGTTAGCTTGGGTTTATACCTGAAGGAACAATGGTCAGACCTCTTCATCAAGAAAGACGGCCTGCCTGCTGCATTTCCTTCGTTACTTCCAGACAAGCCTGACTTGTGCCAGCTACCCAAAGGGGTCTAGCCCACATCCCTGTCACTGTATGTGGTGGGTGTGTCATTGCAAAGGGTGAGCACTAGCTAGGCAGTTTCTAAGAGATGAATCCAGAGCCAGTAACCAGGCAGAATAGGGAGGACATTCTTCCCGTGCCAAAGCAAGGACGAAGCTTCCAAACACCACATCGGGCCACACACTGCCAGAGCTGCCTGAAAAACAGAAATTCTGTTTTCTTGGGAGAAGGTGAAAAAAATATGATTGGGAACTTTGTCACCTCCAAATTAGGAGCACAGAAATGCTGGTAATTTCTTGTGGTGCAGAAATTCTGAATTATTTCGCTTTGGATACTCAACTAAAGTTGAGTATTACAGGTTGAAAAGCTGAGGTAACACATATTTGTTCTGACCATTTCAACTCAATTGTCCTTACATTCACTCAGGAAAGCAAGAGTAAGTTCAGGTGTTTCTCGCAATAACAATGTGCCATAGATTTCAGAAAAACATATTCAAACAAAAAATAACAATCTCAGAGCAAAATGTAACAAAACAACCACTTTATTATTAGTTGTTCTTGAAGAAATACGTTGACAAATTACCACCTAAATTAATATGAGACCAAACAGCTTTTTATTTCTGCATAGTGTGTATTTTTTCAAAACAGACAAATGTTTTTAACAGGTTCTTTTCCCCAAACCAGTCTTTAATCCCATAATATGCCACAGCCTTTCTGCATAATACGTAACACAAGTCATTTTAGGTGAAATCCCAGCCCTGCCAAGGTCAGGCCTAGGAATTCATCTGTGGATTTCTGCATGGCCTGGATTCCTCTCTAAATCCGTGCATTGTAAATCCCTGGCTGTGAAGAAAGGATAATGGTACCTTCTGTAATGGACAAGGAGCTGCTACACAGCAATTAAGAAAACCAAACAGATGAACACTAAACTGTGCATTTAGCATATACTGCCTGTATGGGCTGGTATTACGCATAATGTTATGGGGAAAAAAGGCACATCCTTGCCAGCATAGCTCTTTCCAGGCTAGGTGCATTTCAGTGGGAGAATAATATCTATCTCCATACTGGTGAAGTTCCCCCATCTACTGCCAGGAGGGACAGAGAAGACATTTCTTTCACTGCAAATTTAGTGGGTAGACATCCAGGAGCAGCAGTTCCACCAGTGTACCAGCACCTGGCAGGCAGCAGATGTTGCCAGATTTTGGCCTAGAAGCAGCTGGGTGTGGCTGCATGTTGCCTGGCTGCCTGGGTGGTTGTAACAAGGTGAACCCTGCAAGTTATGAGCCAATGATTAAAGCAGCCAGACAGGAAAGACAAATAATAAAGCATAGACCAACCAGGATTATGGAACGAGCATGTCCTTGTGGAGAGCTTGGCTGGGGGCTGCTTGCTAAGATGGTGGGGATTGAAGCTGAAGTAACCAGGGTATCCCTGGAACGTTTGTCAGTGCCCCGCTAAGCCAATGCAGGAGCAAGCCACCCTTTGGCCTGGGAAACCTTCCAAAGTGGAGTATTAGTTATTATGGCAAAGGGTAAAGCAGGTGGGAGGTCCCCTGTGAGTTTGACTCATGTACAGTTGTGGGGGCTGAATTAGATCAGCATTTTAACAACCACCACTGTAAGTTACAGGGTGACCAGCTTTGTAGCTGTTTGGGTTTTGCTTTACTGGCACACATAAGAACCCAAGAGGGAAAGAAAATAAGGGATGGGGTTTTTTGTCATTTGCAAGTTCTGTTATCCTACAGTGGTTTTAGAGATGATCTATGTATATGTGACACAAATCAGAGAAAAAGTTGCATTGATGTTAAGGAACTGTGGTGGAGTGTGCTCGCACATGTATATGCAGATGTGTGTACAGATACTTGACTCTATGTGTTTATATGTGCACACAGGACTAAGCTGTGATGCTGCTTCTCTCTCTGACTCGGAGAACCATTTAGGTCGGAAAAAACCTTTCAGACTGTTGACTCCAACCATTAACCCAGTACTGCCATGTCCCTAAATGCCACATGTACATGTCTCTTAATTACCTCTGGGGATGCTGACTCAACCATTCCCCTGGGCACCCTGTTCCAGTGCTTGACCAGCCTTTTTCTGAAGAAATTTTTCATAGTATCTAATCTCAAACTCCCCCCAGCGTAACATGAGGCCATTTCCTCATCCTGTCTCCTGATGTTTGGGAGGAGACACTGACTCTTACCTTACTACACCCTCCTTTCAGGTTGTTGTAGAGAGTGATAAGGTCCTCTCTGATCCTCCTTTTCTCCAGGCTAAACACTCCAGCTCCCTCAGTTGCTCCTCATCAGACTTGTGTTCCAGACCTTTCCCCAGCTCCGTTGCCATTCTCTGGACACACTCCAGCCCCTCAGTGTCTTTCTTGTGGTGAAGGGCTCAGAACTGAACACAGCACTCGAGGTGTGGTGTCACCAGTACTGAGTACAAGGGGACGATCACTGCCCTGGTCCTGCTGGGCACCCTATTACTGATAGAGACCATTGGCCTTCTTGGCCACCTGGGGACACACTGGCTCATGTTAAGCCACCATTGACCAACATCCCAGGATCCTTTTCCACTGGGCAGCTTTCCAGCACCTCTTCTCCAGTCCTGTAGCATTGCATGGGGTTGTTGTGATGTTAGGGCAGGACCTGGAACTGAGCCTCTGTGAGCCTCATACAACTGGCCTGGCCCACTGATCCAGTCTTAATTCTAATTTGTTCAGGTATTGTAAATCAGTTTGCTCAGGTATTGTCAATCAATCCAACATAAAAGAAGTTTGTGTGTTGAAATTTTCCAATATTTCAGGAAGTAAGTGTACTGACAGTGACCTCGTAATGCCAGAGCCACCAGGAGCTGTGCATGGGGCTTGGCCTCCCTGTCGCCTTGTAGAGGCAACTGCTACTTCGTGGAGAGACAGCAGAACCCTTGTGACAGAAAGCTTATATTAAACACTATGTTGTGCAAATCTTACCTAAACCAGGTGGTCTAGCAGGTGTAGTCAATTCCCACCATTGTTATGCCACTGGTGTTACCCATGATGGAAAACTATGCAAAACAGAGCTCACTAAGTCTTTCACTGGGTTTTGAAAGAGCTGTTTTATATGTCACAGCTGGGATATTGTAAAATGCTCTGGGGTTTCCATGGAAAATTCCTTCGCTCTTTTTAGTTCTTTCTTCAAAGAGGCACCAAAAAGGACTCAAGTCATTTGTATAAAATAAATCAAGTTTTCAACAGATAACGTAGTTTGATCATACAATGAAAAATGAAGCTGAAACCAGGCCCCATTTGTATCCATGTAAGCCTCCATGTGTCAAGCACAATTTTAGCAAGATGGTAAAAGCAACTACTTGTTTTACTTAGGGATTTTTGAGGACATTGCCGTAAGAGATTTTAATCAAGATTCAGTGTTTCTGAGTAGAGCATAACCCTACAAAAGCGAGGATAAGGATGGGATCGGTAGCTCTGTGCCCCCATCTAAGTTCACAGATCATAATCTAAAGCTGGCTGGAGATTGACAACTCTGTTTCCCCTTAGGTTTCAAGGCCTTGAAGTTGGTTTTGCCCCTTCCTGGGAACAAAAATTAAATGGTTTCAATTTTTTTAACGGAAATATAGTAGTGTCAGAACAGCTATTTTGGAGTCAAAATTTTAATCTTCTCTGTCCGAAAAGGAGAAGGTCAGGACAAAGAGAAAGGTTGTGAGAAACTGGGTTCTTGTGCTCCTATGTCCAGAACAACACTTTTCCCATGTAATGCAGTGGGGAACCTGGTGTTCTACAGCCATTACTCAAAGCTCCAGATTAGCAAGAAAGTTGTTCGCTGTCTTTAGTCTGTTTCTTTTCCTCCAGCCATTAAATGAGAAATTTAATCAAATCCAATTAATTGCAGGAACATTTCACTCAGCTGCGTGTGTTTGGAGCTGCTTTGCTGTCAGCCCGCCCTGGATGATGAGATTATACATGCTTATTAATATAATTCCATTTAACTCTGCAGCTGCTTGATATTCTGAGGTACAAAAAATTGTGCAGCAAAGGCTGTTCCCAGATGAAAAAATGCCTCTCTTCCATAAGGTTGTTTGCGTTCTCCAAGCTTTATTACTCTTCCTATGTGCATCTTAAGTGTGGGCCTAAACTCTTGCAGGAATGGAGCCAAAATGCGCTGAATTCCTGTGCTGTCCACCAGTGTTGCTGACACACAACATGTGCCAGGCTAATGTGAGCCCGTGCAGTCTCAGCTGCTGTTCTCCATATCCCCACTTGCCCCCTTCTTGAGACCCCATGGACTCAGAGTCTCAATTCCTCTGGGTCTTTGCCAGTTAGGAACTGAATCTCCAGGTCATGACCACAGGGGTAGGTTTTTTCCATTATTTGTGTGGTGACTTCAATCTGGTTGATTTCTTAATATTCATTATTCAGAGATAGAGAAAAAATACAATAATGTTTGCCTAGGAAATGAAATACTCTTGAAAATGTAGTCACATGGATTAGGAAACAAGGACAAGCTTCAAAACAGTAAGCCTGGGGCCCAAACTTTCACATGTTGAGATCAGTTAGTGTTCCACTTCCACAGTGTCATCATCACATGCGTCATCATGAGATGCCACATTTGCTGTGTGTCTCGAGCCTGTGTTGTGGTGCAAATTCTGGCTTTTCCTTCAGAGGCATCCATCCTCAAATGCCACTCATGCAGCCCAGCTCCTGTTCAAGACGTGGTATGAAAAGATGGCATCTGGCACGGGATTATTCTGCACTATTTACATGCCAATAAATGACGCTCAAGCCATTTCCTGAGGATCTGGGACCAGCTGATGTCTCTTGCAGACTCCTAATTCCCCAAGGAATAACTGCGAGTGCTTTTTCCCTTCTTTTTCTGTCACATGCTGCTCTTTATTGAGCTGGGAATAGGGTGTGGTTTGGCTGCTTCTAGCCCCTCAGAACTAATGCCCATTAATGCCAGTAACTGCATTCCTACTAACTCAATTTCATGTCTAATTTTAATAGAATCTGCTTCAGATACAGTAAAACCTTCAATTAGCCCAGTTACTTTTTGGAAAGTAATGGACAGTAAAGATGCTTGTAAAATCTGAAGAACAGCCCTAGTGGGAATAGAAGTGGTAGGATTCTGGATTTAATAAAGGATTGCCCAGATCATTTCTAGTCTATAGCTAAATAAGGAAGTATGGAAACATACCAACGCAATGGAAAGGATAGAGGAGTTAAGGAGCTTGAGAGTCAAAAAATTCCCATGCCCCTAGCTTTCTGACCGGGAGAAAGTCACCTTTAGTATCTCAGCCTTCCTATCTATATAATAGAGGGTGTAACACAGGCTCATGTTTGATAAACTCTGAGATTAGAAAGAAAGGGTAATAAATATGGGCAATCTACTTTGGCTTAAACTGAGCTTTAAAAAACCCCTTTTAAATAACAATCTAATGCAGATTATATGTCTCTCTCTCTATATATATATATTTCATAATAGCTTTTAGAAATACATGTCATGGCCTTTATTTATGATTTAATTGTGCTGGTGTCACCATGACTTGATTTCATTTGAATTATGACTCCAATGGGAAATCGGCATGTCACCTCAAAGTCAGGGGAAGTCTTCAGGGGACAGTATAAGAGAGAGGCAATCTGGGAAGGAGATTTCAGAGCTATGGTAAAATTAATGTGATTTGATATAGTGACTAGAGCTAAGTGACACATTTTACTATCTGCACTGGTCAATAATGATCTATAGAAGTCCAATTTTGAAACTTTCTTGTTTTTTTCTTGTCTTCTGATATGATGTGGCCTGACCTCCAGCTGTCTCATCCTTTATCCCATGAGAATCTCTAACCTAATTTTCAGTACCAGTACTTTTATTGTACAATTCGCTAACCTCTTAGCTAATAAACTAAGGTTGCACAAAGTAAGTTAAATAAGTACTTTTGTGTATCTCTGATAAAGAGTAAATAACAGGCAGAAAGAGGCAGAGTTGTCTGCTGTTACTCAGGCAGAAAGAGGCAGAGTTGTCTGCTGTTACTCAGTCAGCTAACAGCCAGTCGGATAGACAATGGAAATAAAATACCTTTTATACTACATCAAGATATTCAATAAATGCAGAAATTTGTCTTCTTGCCATACATTGACAGGCACCCAAGAAAGACTTAATAAATAAATAAATTAGAGAGATCTTAAAGACATTAAATGGGCAAAAATTTTGGTAACACTCTATTGCCAGATATAGCTACTGTTATTCTCCTTCTTACTGCTGTTCTTTGCCTATAAATTCTGTAAGAATAAAAACTTTTAGAAAGAGGGTTGGCCTCATATATAGTTAAAATGCCAAATGACTGGAAGTGAGCCCAGGAAAAGGAGTCTTTTCTTCATTTCTCCTTGAATTTCTTCTTAAGACAAAGGTTGGCAAAGTATGGAGCTCTGACACAAAGCTCTATTTTTTTTTTGTTCACAATTCCATTATTTGTTCTAGCATTTGTAAAATGTATTCTTTACAGCATCTCTGGGGACATATAAAAAATGTAAATCTACAAGTATTATAAACCTCGTTAGACTACTTCCTTGGAAGAGAAGTCTTTACATTCCTCACAATAGTTGTTCTGTAGGGCAGAAATGGAGGAAGCAGAAAGGCTCTGTATCATGGGCTTGGGCTTTTTTCTGACCAATGGGAAAAGGAAATTCCAGCAATTTGGTCCACTACACTACGGCAATTGCCTCTTTTACATGCCCAAATTTTAAGTCTAAGCAGTAATGCATTTGATAATAATGATTTGGTCTAAACACTTCCAGCTCTTGCCATCACTCACTGCCAAAGCAACAGGAGTCACAGAGACATCACCCACAGCCTGGACTGCTCCACAGAAATAAGGAGCCCATGGCAGACACTGATGAGTTCATTTTATAGGCTTTCTTTAATTAAAAGCACGAAGTAAACCCAAGAATGTGCTTCAAGGTTTCTGCTACCCAAAGTGAGCTGTAGACATCACAAATCATTACTCACTAAAGAAAGATGAAGTAGGAGAAAACGACAATCCGGGTGGACCTTAATTCTCCCTGGGGCACCAGAGGCAGGCACGAAACTGGTAAACACACTCTCCCCACAACTGTAATGCTTGAATACCATGGCTAGGAACTATCCCTGCACAAACTCTAGGTGATTCCTCTGGCTTAGCAACACTCTTGAGAAAACTAGACAGAGCCAAACAAAGTTGTTGCTATCATCTTTCTGGATGTACATCTGTTAGCAGAGATAATTGCTCAAATTATCATTGGTTCTAACAACTTGATCAATCATTGCAAATACATTTCATATTTAACATTAGTTTTATATTTGCAAATATCTTAGGAGGATATTGTAATAAAAAAATCAACTGCTATAAAATGATACAGTATCTCAAAAAGTGACAGAAGACTATGTTGACATCTTTGAATGACAATGTGTCTTAATAATATATAACATGCTGCTTATGCCCGTAATGTCCCGACATCTGCTAGTCCTCTATTAAACATTTTAAACACCACCCATGTCTAAAAATCTGAACTATGTAAGACCATGGGAATGATAAGGAATAGAGAAAAAGGGATGAGGAAACTCACTGATTTAATTAAGATGTATTCTTAACATCTCCAGCAATTTCTCGCAGTAGTAAAGACATTAAAAGAAATACCAAGACTTGTAATTTGCTGGCTGTGCCACACATCAAAAACAGAAAAGCTGGGTAAAAAAAGTTTTTTGTTACACAAAAACCCAATAACCCAGTGGCATAATACTGGAAAGTTTGAATTAAACAGCACTGCTTAATCAGTCAGTTTTCTGTGTCTGCAGAAAACAGAAGACAGGTTACCACATTCAACTCAAATCTCTCCCACTGTAGCATAAGAACATGATTAATAGGTTGGGTCAAAATATTTACATTTAGAAATATTAATTTGCTCCTTCCCAAGAGGTTCTTAAGCCTTAATGCATTGCTATTTTTATTCCTTTGATTCATATCCTGGTAACTCTAAACAAACACGCATTTGCACATTTACAGCCAATCTAAACATCCATTAAAACCACGTATTGTGAAACCCTCTGTTTCCATTTCATATCTACCTTATCGTTTGGATCCATGAGCTGGGGACACCTTTCACCTACTTGATGGTGAAGCATCTATTTCCAAGTCTGGAGCATTCAAGCATGAGGAATAACCCACTACTTCTCTTATGTAGTATTTGTGCAAACAACTTCTCCCTGAGAAGGATGGCACATGGTTAGACTTGGAGACACACATTGCTGTTTTCAAGCAGCTAATGGAGAGAGAAGCAGTATGGAGAAAGGCAGGAAAAGTATTCCCTTGGTGTGATTATCCTCCAGCCATGCTGGGTTTCTGGTGATCCCAGAATAAGATACCTGACCTTGTTTCCCCATGAAGAGACTACTGAGTTTGTAGACTTCTCAAGCGGGATGTCTGGACAGAGCTGCAAGCAAACTCCTGAGGGTGGCTACTGCAGAGAGATGCCAGCTGCAGACTGAATTGGGGTGATTTCAATGCATTCATTCATTCTCCATCAGTGTCTGCCCTCTTTTTAGTCAGCTAAAACCTGGCAACTCTGTGTGCCAAGTCAGTGTCATCCAATGGACAAGAGCTGTCCTACCAGTGACCTATTTAGCTTCTGATAACACTCTAAATGATGTGCTTGGGAAAGGGACCAAACCCAGAGGGCAGTAGTGTAAAATTTACTTAGAGATTTTTAATCCTCTCTTTCAAATTAAAAGTGGATTAAGTACTATCCTGGGCAGTTACTAATCTGATGGATATTAATTCTAAGAGTGTTCATAGAATTATCACAAAATAAGTGCAATTGTATAATATAAAAGATAGCGGTTCCAAATCAAGAGGCATGTTATATATCAAATCACATCAAAACTGAGCTCTAAACATTTCTACAGCAGGGAATCCTGCCAGAGACAACCACCAGCTCACCTTTGTATCAGTTTATGAGCTCTTTAGTGATACTCTTCACTGAAAATTGTCACCAAGAGGCCCCGGAAAACGAGGTGTCTGAGTCCATGTCTGTGGGATCAAATCTTTCCCACCAGTGCTGGAATGACAGAAATGCACAACAAGCCCAAAACCACAACAAAATTATTTCCGTGTCAGGTTTGAGAGCTGGTTTCTATCTACTGCACGCTTAAACCTTGCACATAGTGATTTTATTTTTTATTCAAGCCATAATCTATCTGTTACTAATGGAGAAAATTATTTTAATGCATCAAGTCAGACCTTTTGCTGTATCCCCAAATAGTCCTCTGAGATTTACATTAACCTCATCACATACTTTTTTTATCTTCCATTTTTGGTAATTGCTACTAATAGGGTTACTTTGGAAAACAGCAGCCTCTTCCTATGGGCTCCACTTTCCAGGACAATGAAACAAACAGTCTCTGCAGTTTCCAGGTTTTCCACAACAGTGGAACAGTGGCCAGGCATGCTGACAGGGTTTGGGGGCAGCGGTGTGCAGCACACCTTGACAAAAGATGCACATCCAGGCCTGCTGGCTGAAGGCATGCAAAGCCTTCTTTTTTTCTCCGTCCTCAAGCAGAGTGGCAGGATGATGGAAAGGCGCAATGGCCCTGCTCTGCATCACGTCACTCACCGAGCTGGGGGACAGTGAAAAGTGTCTCTAAAAAAGTCTCTAAAGTCTCTAAAAACTGCCTTTCTCCTCCAATTGCTTCCTTCCCTCCCACTTGCAAGTCTACCCCAAGCCCTCTTGGAAGTCTACAATACCAAACACAAGGGAATGCCATGCCTACACCCACCTTCCTTTGCACCTAGAGGTGACCTAAAAAGGAATAATAACTTGCATGTGCGTGATCCTTGTGCGTCTTTATAAGGCATAAAGATGCATGAAAGGATTTGTTCCTGATCTGCTAGGTTATAAAGATTCAATAAATGTATTTAGAACCAGTGCCTTTTGAGCTGTGTGAGGGCACTTTGGTTTTTTTGTTAGAGGATTAGTGGGTTAACGATACTGCAAGTGCAGTTAGCTCTCTACTGTCAGAGGACACGATGGCTTGCAAGGGGCCCTGTGAAAGCATCTGCTCAATTTATCACTTAAAAGCTGTACCATTGATGATGTTATTGGAGGTTTTCCATTGCCTTGGGATATCCCTCCACCTTGGCGGACCAGGAAACCAACTGAAATGAGGATACAAAATGCAAAAGCAGTTCTATAGAAACTGTTGCAAGTTTTGGGGACTGCTTTTGAGCTAGAGCACATATTGGAAGGTTGTGCCCCTGAGACATGGCAGCAGGGAGGAAGAGGAGCAGCTTCACATGTCCTGCTGCACATGCCACCAATGCAGGGATACTTCCATGAATTGAAGAGGTACTAAAAAGGAACAGAGGGGAAACAAAACACATGACCTAGTCTGACAGAAACCTGTGGACTTGGCTTAGCTGCCCAGGGTAAAAATGGTGCAGCAAATGGTTGATCTCACTGATGTGAGGTGGTGTGTAAAGTCTTCAAGCAGAAAAGCCTCTGGGACCATAGGGTGTTAATAGCCTACTTAGAAATAGCAGTAGAGATTGGGTTAACTATGAAAATACTTACAGCTGTCTCCAACTTGCAAAAATGTAGTCCTTATTTTTATGACAAAAGACTTTCTTAGCTGCAAGTGTCAGCAATGTGTTCCTCACTCCAGGTATTTATCTAGTATAATTAAGTGTGAAGTAGAGTATAACATTGCTGAAACGCAATATAAATTAATTCTGTATTCATAATGTATAGACACAAGAGAGTATATTCATTACTCCTCCATTTTTAAAGCATATTTTGGCATTTTTCTGCAACAATTTCTTACTTCTCTGGTTCTTTGCCTGAAAAGTGGCATCCAACTAGCCATTTATAAATGTTTTCTATCTATAGTGTTGTTATAACCCTTCTCCATCTCCATGATGCATATAGTATATATTTCCCACTTGGTAGGAAAACAGATAAGCAATACTTTCACTTCTGCAGCTGTTGATTATGCAGAGGGGAGGGTGCTACAATTTTCCCTAAGGGAGCTTAGCAAGGTTTCTTTTCATTTCTTTTTTGTTTGAGGCCTGCCTTTTCAGCCAGCAATTCACTCAGCACCTTGACCATGAAGCCCTTGTAAACTGGCATTTGCTCAGCCTGTTTTTAGGCACAGTACTTAATACTGTTCTTAGGACATTTCTAATTACTGAATGAGGGGCACCGTGTGACAGGATTGTAGTTTATTATACTGGGGTGGGCCAAGTTGTAACAACATTTTAGGTCAGGCCAGGGTCTCAAGAGATCATTAAAATCTGAAGTAGGCCACTTGACAGTAAATACCAGCACAGAACTGTATTTGATTCCTTTAATTCTGAAAGAAAAGAAAGCCAACTCATTAGCTAGCTGCCCGGGCTTATTTCATACAGCATTATTACTTTCTTCTTTTGTCTGGCACAACGATACGTTTGGATATTTACCGGTTGTTAGAAAAGAGCAAGGCAAAGAAACCTTCATGTGCTGGTGGAAATCATGCTCTGGCTAGTGATACACCTTTTTTTTTTTTTTCATTTCATGTTTTTAACAAAAATGGCCAAAAAAGAAAAAGAAGAAGAAAAAAAAGGGGGATGTGGGGAGAGGGGGTGGGGAGGAGAAGATCTGCTGCATGAAAGATAAGGATTGATGAACTGGCTTCCATAAAAACAGAATCTTTGATCCTTTGCCCAAATTTGTATCAAACTTGCTGAGATCAGCATTTTTAGCGTTTCCTTTCCACACAGCTCCTCTGAATTACAGGAGACAGTAGTAGGCATGGATTCAAAGCAGCTCCAAAGACATTAAGTAAACACACCTTGGGGCCCATCACTATTGCTTCTGTGCTTCTCTAAAGTCACTGGGTTAAAACCCAAGGCAACTAAAAACTATAACTGCTTGGTACAAAGAGACTGGTCTAAAGGTATGTGAAGAAATACAGCTTATATTCATTAATGTATTCATATTTGCTAATATATTTCTGTAAGTTTCTAAACCAAAGCAATACTGCCATAGAAGTATGTACAAATATGTATTTGAAGACTATTCTACCAGAAGGCAGCTGAAATGGGCCTAAGTTAAAAAAACAACTTCGCTTTATCCCTTACCCACATCTGAAAGCTCTAAACTGGAAACTAAATAAATGGAGAGAGAGGCAGAAAGGACTGGACTGAGCCATGAGGTTTGCATCTAGATATGAATTCTCTCCAAGTAGCTGAAAGCAAATTGAGAATAGATTTTTTTTTTAAATTCAATTTAGAGAAATAAGGCTAGGAAGTCATGCCAGAGTCATATACTAGAAAACTACTTACTCAAAATAAAAGTGCCCCTTTGAATATGACTTGGTTAGTATTAATGTAAGTAATTCATCCTTCCCTCCTGAGTCTTCCCTTTCCTCACAGGCATTTCTCTATTTTCTTTTGATCTGTGCCTTCCCCTCCTGGCTGCCATAGTCATGTTACAGTGCATTCCTTGGCAGCTGCTTCTCCCACAGATGATTTCTACCCGTCGGCGAGCCTGTGGCCACCTCTCCTCTCCTGATGTCAGCACTATGGGAAAAGGACCTTCTTCATCACTGTGACAACACATGACTTTGCAACAGTGACTTCACTGATGGGTAGGCTCAGTGAACACAAATGATTGTCCAGTGATAAATCATTAATGTCACAGGAGATGGCTCCATTGGGATGACCCAACACACCACCTCACCACTACCACACAGGGAAGCCTCTCCCACCCCTCCTCTCCATCCCTTTTCCCACCACTTGGCTGGTGCCTCCAGCAGCCGTTTTGCCTGTGTTTTAACTGAGAAGTGGAATGGGAGCAAGTGGCTGGAGGCTGGTGGGAGGGGAGAGGAGGAAAAGAGGGAGCAAACTGACAGCCAGCAGAACTGACCCATGAGACACTTGGAAGAGCAATCCTGCTCGGGAAAATAGACACTGGGAAATCAGACAGACTTTTTTTTTTCCTCTCAGAGGCCTAAAATTAAAGGATCTGGAAACACACAAAGCTACGCATAAGTGAGAAACCAAGTCAATGGAACAAAGCCAATTTAAAATAACTAAGTAGGTTTGGTCCCTAAAGCTCACGAGTTATTGGCATGAAGTCTCTCCCCCCATCCTTTTGATTTTCCTAAGGATCACTTCCACTGCCTTGTTCTGCACCACTTCTCCACTGGTACACTCCAAAGGTGCCCTTGCAGAACAAGACCTGACAGATACTGAAGCCGAGGAACATTCTTTCTGCTCTCATGGTTTATATTCCGAGTGGGGCAGTGGGCTCTTTCAGTGCCAAGAAGGGAATATCAGATTAATCCAGGAATACACTGAAGCTGTTGGCATATCTACTGCAAACCCATCTGGGCTCAGCCCCACGTCAGAGAACTGCCTGCTTTGCCTGTCCACAAGTACAGTACAAGTGATTTAGACACTGTGTATTACTCCGTTACGGCTGACGAAGTAGCCAACCTTTCCCAAGCCTGCAAAGAGTTAACCTTGGCTAGCAGCAGAAGGAGGGGGAGAAAGCAAAAGACAGCTCATAGGGTGGAATTAAACCCCTGTGCTATTAAAACTGGTAAGGTCAGTATCACTGCTCGTTGAGCTCATAACAAGCCCTATATTTTCCAAGCGTTTTCCATGACCTTGTCTAATCCAAGCAAGGTGCTCCCGTAGTTGGTTACACTCGTATAGAAAGAGACTGGGAATGAAAAGGAGGAGAGGGAGGGAGGAGAGGGAGCGAGAGCTTGAGCCTCACCCTGAAAAGGATTACAGCACGTGCAGTTTTATTTCATGGTCTGCCAAATGCCCCTTGCTGTGTCTCTGAATGGAAAATTGGATAGAAGAGTGAGCTGGAATTTACAGAGCCTTTGAAAAGCAACTGGTGTCAGCATGTGCTCCAAATATGCCAAGTACTTCTTTCAATAGAGAGAAGGCCTCTTTTGGGTTTTATGGGGCACATGACAGTAGGCAGAAGACAAGAAACATTGCCCTGCGGTGACCCCAGCAGAGAGAGAAATCTTCTCACATCTCCCCACCTACGAGGCCAACAGAAGGAAATATGATCACAGCTATTTTTGTCCAGTGTGCATCTTGCGGCAGTGCTGTAGCCAACATCTGCTAAATACAGTTTCAAAAATGCACCTTTGCTGGATGAGACGGGAAGGTGGTGTGGCTTGCTGGGTTCTTACTGGGTGCTTGGCTCCTCTGAGGCAACGGGTTTGGGGTGTGTCCCCATTTCTCTCCTACAAATGCGAGGGATAGAATTTTTTGTTTGTTTCTCAAGGTGAAAGGTCTCACAACCCTCCACCTGGGGTTTCCAGTACCAGCTCTGAGAGGTGAGGGCTGGCAGCAGGAACATCACATCCACTGTATGGACATCCCATGCAGCATGGCCATGACCTTAGCTGGGCTGCATGGGTGTAAAGTGTCTGTGTGCGTTTAGGTGAGCTTTCAGCCAAAGAAAGCCTTGTACAATGTAGCACAGAAGAGCATAAATACCCAGTGGTTCCTACTGGAACACAGCCCCCAATCTAATGGAGCGCTGTGACCTGCAAGAGGAGGTGAGATCTGGGGTGGCTGCTAGGCAGTAGAGGAATTCTGTTGGAATAATACCCATGTGTTTACAGGGAGGTTATATGTTATTATTCCTTTTTCTTGTGAGCTTTGTTTATTGTTTTTGGAATGGGATAAAGAGAAGAAAATTTGGACGTAAAAATAACTTGTGCGGTCTGATGTACAAAGATAATATACATAACAGCCTAAGACAGATTATGGGAACATGCCAATATATATTTAATTTTGTATTATTTTTAGACGTATAAGTATGGAGAGCTTGCTTCTCCAAGCAGGAGAGTAACTGTGCTCAGGAGTGTTCTACCCGACTTCAGTAAAAATAAAGTGATGTTCATGAGGACCCTTTGCACAAGACTTGGAACACTCACTTGTTGCTTGAAGGAGAAACAAGCATAGGCTTACAATACTTGTCTTAGCAAAAACCAGAATGTTTTGGTTCAACTGTAAAAATGGAAAATACTGAAAGATTCAAATGACTGAAAGTAATGCCCTGTAATATAAACTGCAAGGCCACTTTCATTCTAGCATTGGGCAGGTCTGTGTCAGCAGCCTGTCCTTGTGAGAGATCCTGCTCTGTAACCATCTGACAGGCAAACCACCACATGCACAGATAGGAAAATGCCACATTTTGGAGGTTTAAGTTCCTAAAATCATCATCAGAAAGGGGGGGGGAAAAACCCATTTCAAAATACCAGGGACTTGCTGTATTTTTCCCTCTGAAAACTGTTTATAAATAAGTCATCCTTTTCTACTCACATTCAGACTTAAAAATATTAGCTTAACTGAGAAACAATGATAGGGAGTATGTTCAAGAGAGTAGCTATGTTGTTATAATTGGAAACAAATACTGGTGAAAATGGATCTAAAGAGGCTTGTGTTTCATTTGGCAAAACTTTGACTTTGAGGAAATGTGATATTGCAGTACTTTGCGAGAGGCCAGACTAGAGTTAAAGTGTGAAAGGGTGCAGTGGGAGGGCAGAGATGCCTGACGGTGGTCTTCACACATTCCATGCTAACATCTTCCTTGTCTTACCCCTTCCATATTTAAAATACAGTTTCAGCTATTAAACGTGATCATGACAAAACACAATCGATATTCTCATACTGTTCAAAATATGAAGCATGAAGGGACAAAATTTCAAGCAAAAGTTATTGATGATGACAGAAAGACTTGACAGATAAATGTGCAACAGCATCCTACAAGGGCTTTACTGTCCAATCTCCCATGCACTGTCAACATGCTTTCACTGTTAAGTTTCTCCACACAGTGAGTGGTTGCTATGATGAGGGCTTAGGAAACTGCTCAGTGTGCTCTCTTCATTGGTAACACATCTTACAGCACATCTTCAATTTAACTCAGTTTCATATGGGCATGGATGTTACACAAGGCAGTATACTGTATACATGGGTATGCAAATAAACATGTATATCATATTAATTTTTTATCTATTTCTCCCATTTTTTAATGTGGAGCTGGACAAAGTTAAAACATCAATCTGGGCTTGAAGACAAAAACCATGTTTTTCTTACAGCTATGTCCTTGCTCTTCACCTTAATGCAGCCTTGAAACTTTCAGATCTAAAGAAAAAAAACCAAAAACTGAGCGTGTTTTAGTATCTGCCTACCAGCAGCCCGCATGCATTCAGGTTGTGAGCTTCTCAGAGACCACTAAAAGACAGCTCTCCAGTTATTTCTAGAAATCTTAATGAGGGCCAGATGCCAGGTTTGCACTTTAGATGTGTCCAGAATGCCCCCACAATGGCACCACCACGTAGAGCACTTTCACAGTGTCCCCTTTGTGACTTTCTCTCCATGACAAACCCTGGTCTAGACAGGACTGGGCTAGAAATTCCCATCTCACCACTCCAGCCAGACAACATTTATGATCACCTAGGATGTAATGCTAGCTTGAGACCTCCGAATAAATGAATTGGCACAGCTAAAGCTCTGCTGAGAGCTTGCTATGTTCCGGTCAGGCTCTGTCAGCTTCTGGGAAAAAAAAGCTTGCTTTCCAGAAAAGTCTTCGTTTGTCAGCAGATAATGAAGTCTAAGTTGTAAACCACATCATACAGGGGTTAGGGTGGAGGATGCTCAATGGGGTGTCTGAGAATTGCCTGCCTGCTAGTGTCCTTCCTGCCAGGCTTTTTGCTGATCCTGCTTGAATTTGGTAGGGAAGAGGAGGGGGAGGGAGGAAGGGGGAAAACATTTTTCCTCTGTGGCAGGCAGGACACTGTGAAGTCATGCTGCCTGTATAGGAAACCCAGCTTGAGTAACCAAAACAAAACCACAACCAGGCTGCTTTACCTCATTTAAAGGGGCTCAACTTGTTCTGTAACAAAAACTAGATCTTCTTGTAAAACCCAGGCATGGGTAGCTTTTGTTTCTGCTAGTGGATCCAGTTCTTGTGCTGGTCAGGGAACTGCTGCTCTGCCCTGTTGCACCATTCCTACAAGGAATAAATGCATAGCCCAGGTTGGGCCTGTTGTTTCAGCCTGTTGTCTCAGCATCCCGAGGGGACTATTCCAGATGCACAGCCTCAGCCAAGAGATGAAAGCTTGACCGATAGGATTTAAGAAGTGGGAGCCCAAATTCTCCCTCCTTCTCCTCTCCCCTGCCTCATTTCTTTCTTTCTGGAGGCTTCCAGCAAGAAGGGATTATTGGAGTAGGATTTTGGGAGGCACCTGACATGCAATAACTTTTATAACACAAGCCCGGTGCCCGGGCTCCACAAACACTGCCAAATAAAAGTAAACCACTCACCCCAATAAATGGTTTGATCTTTATGAGTTTTCAGAGACGTTCCCCATAAATCCAAGGGCTCTCTGGGACTAATGGAGAGCTTGATTGCATGGGGTTGAGAAGTCAGCTGGAGCCAGAGGACACTCAGCACCTTGCAGGGTCAGACCCTTCCCATGCCAGGCGCAGCAGAGCCAGCTGCTTTCCCAGTGACCCTGGTGGTGCTGCCATCTCACCCATGACGTCCATCACAGATGGGGGTGGGGGCCCAGATGGCCAGGGCAGTGCTAGGTTGTATCTGGAAATAAGCCAGATCTCAGGGTTCATTATCCTTTGCAAATTGTAGGGTGGGGGTGAGGGAAAAAGAAAAAAGAACGGGAACCTTGACCACTTTTAACAGCAGCAAGGTAGTATTTAATTTTCAATCAAGTACCTAAAACAGACTTCAAAGGGCATTTAAGCTGACGGTTTTATTTTCTCATGGAGTAGGAGGAAAGATGAATAAGCAAAGAGTCAGATCTTTCTCAAAATAATTGCAGCCTTGACATATCTAAATTAGTTTGTAAAAGAAAATTCGGGGCAGTTGATCTTATTAATTAGAGATGCACCAGGACTGTAAAACCCAGTTACTCAAAGGCAGCCTGGAGCTACTAAAATAAAATAAAACAAATCTTCCTTCTTCTCCAGTGAATTCAGAACATACTCCCCTCCCTCTCCTCTTTCCCCATTTTAAGTAAAAGTCATAACAAATACCTTCAGTTTGGAGGGGGAAGGGAAGAAATGTCTATTAAAAACATGTCATGAGTTCCTCCTCCCACCTTACATGTTTCATTGTGTTTATGACGGATTGCACTGTCGTACATGTAATAGGTTTTGTTACAAATGACTGAGAAAACAAGTATCTGTGCATTTAAAAAAGCATTACTTAAACACTATTAAAATCCTTTGATGTTGTGTTGTTTTTTTTTTTTTCCCCAAAGGAAAATAAGTAGTTTTCTTTCTGACTGGGCTTGCAGTTGCTCCTTCTCCACTACAATAATTTTTCCTTGCTGTACTGAGCCACCTCTGTGGAGAACACTCCATGGGCTCAGGAGAGGAACCTCTGCCTTGAGGTTCCCAAATAGGAACCCAAATAGGTGCCCAAATAGGTGGGAGAAGAAACCCAAAAAGAAAAACACAGGGCTGAACCTCAGGTCACACAGAACATCATTGCGTGGCATTGCCCACACACCTGCCTGTAGCAGAGTTTTATGTTTATGCGGTAGCGAGGCACAAATGCAGCTCTGCTCAAAAGAGCTGCACCAGGTTTAAGCTAACCTGCAGGACTGCAGGACCCCAGGGTTATGGCACCCACGTGGGATTGAAAAGGATGTAGCATAACTTCAAAGCATCTCTGACATATGTCCCCAGAGTTTTGAAGGGCACTCTCCTCTCCTTTTTGTGTTTGAAACTTGTATTCAGAGAAAAATTTTCAGGGAAGTAACAGGGCTAGAATAGAAAATAAACTTGCTCGTCCTTTCCTGCCTTAATTCATGACAGATGAGTGGTAATCAGTAGAAAAATAAAACTGTCTGTACTCTTGTTTGGGCTCAGGTAGCCGTGCAATCCTTCTTGCTTATGGAGCTCCAGGAGAAGACACTAGGAATGGAGAAGCCATGCCTCTTTCTTTTCATAAAAGTGAGACAACTGGCAGTAAAATTTCCTCTTCCCAGGCTGCCTGTGTCAGGGTGATCAAGTTGAAACAGAGAGGGCAAAGAACAGCTCCTTTTAAAACAGAGATGTCCATTTGAGAGGGGGATGCTTTGCATGGCTGTGCAGGCAATAAACTGACTGGAATGGGGAAGAGTCAGCAGCATGGTGAGCTCATGCAGCTCATTTGCTAAAATATTTAGGATTAGATGTGTAGTTAAAATTATCAGTCCTAGTGTAGGGGGCAGGAAACATCTTTGTTCTTTTCATCTCCTTCTGCTGTAATTGGATTACAGCTGATTTTTTTCCTTCATTAGCTGAAAGCCTTCCAAACTATTCTGATTTGCAGCAGCTGGGAACCACAGGTCTGACCCAGAATAAAGTAAGAACAGGTGTTTGGGACCAGAGGGGAATAAAGCACATCCCCTGTCCTACCCCTGAGGCCTCTCTGTTACTCTGGAAGCATTATCCCAGGGGGCAGGTGGAATTTTTGGGATCTCCTTAGGAAAAGAGTGCACTACATTTCCCAGCTGACACAGCATCTTTAGTGAATTTTGAACAAAATATTTACTTAAATATTGCTTAATGCTTATTAAGGCTACAAGACCTGAGAAGACATCCCTCTGATAAATCACACAGAAGACAGCAACAAGAGAGAGCTTGCTGGAGGTGAAGGCAAAATTAAGTAGTCAACCTACCACCCCACCAAGAAAAAGGCTGTTTTATCTTAGGAACCTTAGCCAATGCTTTCACAGCAACCGAGAAAGTTCTATGAAACCCAGCACAGACTTCTCCTTTGGAGCAGGAGTCAAAAGTCAGAGCAAAGCTGGCCAGGCTGCAAGGGACAGTGCTCCTCCTTACATGCTACTAGCATATATTGATGTGACCACAGTAAAAGACAGCTCATCTGTTAAGAACCTGACATAATCCTCTACAAAAGCTAACTATTACAGAGGATTGTTGAGTTTTGGATAGTAAACGTGGCATAAACTACACTAACAGAAATGCACTAGTACAGAGAACATGAAGAAATCAGTCCCCAAGCTGCTGAGATGCTGAAGGGGTTGCAGTTGTCTTGTTTAGCTGACCCTGGCTCACTGGTATCCCAACATTGTGTCAGGAGCTGCCTGCAATGAATGAGAACAAATGGCTTCTAGCACTTGTGGCTGGAATAATTATTTTTCACAAGAATATCAGTAATCTTTAAATTTCTAATCCTCATTCTTGGAGAGTTAAACTTGACTCATGCAAATCTGAAAAGCTCAAAGTACAGTTGCATTTTTTTAAAATAGCAGAAATCAAACTCAAACTTCAAAACCAGCCTGCTTTTTATTTTCTAAACATATATTTATTAATTTTAAGCAAATATATGAGTTTACAAGGAGGTTTTTTGACATGGTTTTTGAAAATGCTGATGTGAGTTAATCAGTCTTGAGAGGTTATTAAACAGGAACAGAGAGTGACTTTTGCTGGAGCATACTTTCACGATGACTGATACTGTATCTGTCCAGCTGTGAAAATGAAGGGATGTATACACATATATGTACACATATATATAAATAAATATTTATAGATGTAAAAATAAACCTAATGGTCACATGGATTGCAATTTTCAGAGATGGTGGGAATACCAAAGCTATTAAAATCACAAAGTTCTTAAGCGTTTTGTCCGATGTTGGACACTGTAATCATAAAAGCTGTTCACTCCTAATGGAAAGCCCAGACAAGTTTCACAGAAGCAGCAAGACAAAAGGCAAACCTTTCTGCACAGCCACATTGTTTTTCTTGGATTTAGTTCAAATGTAAAATGAAAACAAGTTCTCATGCCCAGGAAGCTGCAGCAAACATTGTATGTCAGCTCTTGAGTCCATCCCTCTGTATTTTCAGTGGAAGCCTTGGTGCAGGAAGCTCTCAGTACCTGCTCAAGCCTCTCTTCAAAAGTCTTTTTGCAATAGTTTTGTGGACCCTTCAAGGGTAGAAACCCTGAGACTAAAGAAGGACAAAAGGATATGAAAAGGGAACAGCAAACTTCGTCTTACATAAAGCTTTACCACAAAAGGAAAAAAATGCAAACACAACACGCTCACCTTGACTGTAGTATATAACTGTAGTTTGTGAGGCAAAGGACAAAACCAGCTTGTGGAAGTTGCTCCAGCAGAAGTTGCCTCAGAGAGCAAACTGAAGGATAAAAAGGTGATTGCTATTTTTTATAAAGAGGCATTGAGTAACTCTGCCTCTCCCACAATGTGCTCAGGTTTTTCAGAGGATCACCCCTTCATGCCGGAGCTGGGCCACCATGGTGAGTGTACTCTGTACCCCTTGGCAGCTGCCCCAGCAGCAGCGGTGGTGACTGGCCCAGAACCACCACCTCTCACCATTGCGCAGTGAGAGCAAGCCAGCACCCACTAACACACCTTCTCAGTTACTCGAGGTGGTTCTCATGCTTTTGCCACTGAAAGTCAGACATGTCTCATTATGCCATGAGAGTCCTGCTTGTGTCCTGCCTCAGCCAGGGTGATGGACAATGATGCCACCCTTGGGCTGCTTAGACTGAGCCTTCTGTGCAGCACGACTTGGGTGTGTGAGTGACCTTCACCCCCTGGGAGCGGGCCAGGGCTCCCTCCCCTTTCCCGTTCACCATCAGGATGCAGCTATAGCCCAGCAAGCTGCTCAGGAGCTGGAAATAAACGTGCTGCCTAAAGTTTGGGGCTGAGGGATGCCCTCCACAAGCTGAAGGGGATCTAGTATGTCTCTCTGGCAATGGATGTGGTTGCCATGGTAACTTCAGGACTGCACACATCAACAGATTTTAACATCTTGGCAGTTTGGGAAGTGACTGTTTAGGCATTCCAATTAGGCCGGATATTTACACGTTTAAAGGTATCACACGCTTAAAATAAAAATTAAAAAAAACCCAAGAAGATCTATGTGAGAGAGCCTAAGCAGTGCCAAATTAGAAAACAAGCCCTAAATATAGCTTCAACAGAGGCACATTTGAAAAACAATGTCTAAACACAAGGAGGAAAGAGGAGCAAAGAAGGAAAATGAAACTCCCATTGAAAACAAACAAGCCACCACCCATGGCTTGGCAGCAAGTGACACCACTCTGCCCTGTCCTCTGCCCTGGGTCCAGATCTGACCCAGGTTCAGGAGACAGCCACAGCCAGGGCCATTTTCAGTGCACCACAAGCATCAAGATAGACTGTATATACAGGAGTGGCTGGGAAGAGGATGCGTGTTGTGACATTGGAGCTGGAGGCATTAAATATGGGGCTTCATCTCCTGGGATGGCAGAGTGAAGCTCCCAGCCTGAGCCTTCAGCTAAAATCAGCTGTGAACCATACAATGCTGACTTTTAAATCACTCTTTTAAGTGTCAGGCTTAACCACTCCTGGAGGCATATAAAAAGCAGTTCACACCTCTCAAATCTTTTGTTTCACATAATCATGTTTACACCTAATTCAGGTTTCCAAGGTGTTTATTTACAACATGCTGAAGCTAGAGATGTGGAGACAGACCCACAAAATATAAAGTGATACTAATTAAAAAGGACCCTTGCAAGCTTTGATCCCAGAGCACCATCATGTTTTGAAAGCTTGCAAGCTCCGTGCCTGCAGAGTATGAGAGCGCTCCTGCTGCAATTAGAGGGATGACTGTGCACACTGTTGCTGAGGAAGAGGAAACTGCCTCCAAATCAAGGAAATCTGGAGTAATTGAATCACACAGGGTTAGCATTTCCACACAGGCAAGGGAGAGAAAAGATCCATGGCCACAGACATCAGCTTCAGATTTGTGACTGCTTTTCTCCCAGCCTTGTCCATATGCCAGTCCTCATTTCGGCAGAGTCTCCTCTCATCCTGATGCATAGGCAGTTCCCACAAACCCACCATGTGCTTTTCCCTAGACATTATCTCCCTTCCCTCCCAGCACTGCAAATTCACAGTATCTATTCGTGCCTTTTTCCCCCATTTGTCTTAAGCCCAGATCTAACACCCCCATCCCATGGCCACTTACTACTCCTGGCCACTGCTCATACTCTTGCATTGCCCCCTCCCTCCAAACTCTTTTCTAGGTGGTTGTGGCACATCCCTCTCCCAAATCCTCCCATATCCTCTCCCATCTCTTAATGTCAGTGATCTTCCCATCTAGGTCACTCCTCTACTCAACTCAACTGGATGCTGCACAATGCCAGTTGCTCCTTCACCTCTCTCCTTGACCCACCTCTCAAACCCTCCCTTCCTCTTGCCATTTATCATCTCAGTCCAGCCTCCTTGGAGGTGAAAACGGAGCAGCTTTCAACCATCTGACCTTCCCTTCTGCCTCCTCCTCTGTAAGCTCTTGTCTTCCAAAACACAAGAGTGTTTCATCTCCCTTCTGGCCCCTCCATCCATCTCATCTATCCTCTTCTCACAGTTTCCTGGCTCTTTTCTCTCCCTGCACAAAGATGTAGAGTAACTCCACCTTAGAATGGACCGTCACTCTTCCCTGCTGCTCAAAATACACTCACCTATGTCCAGCCAAACACTATCTGGAACTGTTTTCTTCTAATTGTGTCTTGGATGCTCTCCTGCCTTGCACTCAAGAGAAACCCTTTTCACAGAGTTTCTAGCTACCTTGTTTTGGCTGAAGGTTTGGTTGCTGCTTCATCTTGTGCTTCCTTGACCTATAAACCATCCATAAATCACATGACTGAGGGCAATTCACCGGTCAGTATCTCTTGTCTCAGTCTGCCAATGTCACAACTGCACCCACCTTGCCTCTACACCTCTTTATCTACCATTTCAAAGTCATCTGAGTTTAAAAAAATACAGTTCCTTAACCCTTTTGATAGTCTCTTTTGGTTTGCTCTAATTATTACCATGTTAGCCTCTGCTCAGTCCTCTCTGCTGCTGTCTGTGCCTTCTGTTCTGCATATGTCACTCTTCATATTCTTGTTTCTTGCTTGTGGTCAAATCATGTATTTTGTCTTTCCATGGTATCACTGTGTCATGCCACGCTGCTAAAATTCTCATTCCCCTGCACTTGCATCACTGCAACACCCTTTTAATGTCCTCCTTATTCTTACTGACCCAGGATGTTCCCAGGGAGACACAGATCCTTGCCCATTACTTTGATCCCATACCTTTTTCCTCCATTGTTTTCCATTTCCTAGTTGCATTGAACGTGTCCTGTCTGTCTTCAATGTTCAGGCCGACCACCCTCATACTAATGTCTCATGCTCAGTATAAAGACACAGCAAATTGTCAAATCAGCACTCATTCTAGCATTTCCTTCTCCAGCAAAAAAGTGTCTGCACTGACATGTCATTAGCCCTCTTCTAGTCTATGAAACTCTTCCTTATGGCGGTATTTATGCAAAACATGGTACTTGTTAGCAAATCCTGCTGACTGATACCGTGCAGTGGTTTGTGTGGGCTCCACCATCTGACTGTATCTGCCTCTGCCTTGCACACACAGCATCAGCTTCTCAGGGCAGTGGCAATCTTTTGACTTGAGGCAGACTGACCTTAGCTACCTGTGGTTTTCACCTCTAGGAACTTACGCTGCAACAGCTCTCTCCCAAATTTACCACCTTCACATAAAAGCACAAGGCCTGCGCTTAATATTAGTGTAATCTCTTTAACTGGCATGAAAATAATTTAATTAGATTTGTAAGGAAAAGAGGATGTCAAATCAAAATAGCATTTTTATCAAATATCTACAAACAGAATAAATAAATTATTCATTAACCCTTTTTTACTCTAAAACAAGATCCTTCTTTCTACATGCTTTTCCTGCTTAATTAACTACCATTTCAATAAACCAATGGAATTAGGGAAAGTTGCATTTACATAATCCAATCTATATCAAATCAATGTAACTAAATCAGTGCACACCTATAATGCAGACATTTAAACCAGTGTAATCCTTACACACACTGCTTTTGATGCATTGATGAATCACAGTAAACTGATTTAAGCAAAGGATTAAATTAGTTTATGTACATCTAACTAAGATGTTTGTACTGTTTTAACGAGATCCATGTTAAACTGAAATCTTGAAAGTGGTGCAAGTTTTTTGTATAATCAAAGTGTTATCCTCCTTTCCCTTCAGTTCCCTTGCAAGTCCCAAGCCATGGTCTGCAGGCCATCCACTGTCGGGTCTGAAGAACCGACAGATCACATGGTGCTACTGACCCCCAGCTCATTTCCAGGCTTTCAGCCTCTGTCTGGCTCAGAGGAACTTCAGGTCAGTAAAAACAGCAGGAGAGAAGGAGGAGTAGCCAACCTCAGCTGACCTCTATCTCACGTACTCACCCGTTTGGTGAGGCTGCATGAGTGAGCGCCTCTCCCAACGTCTCTTAGTGCTCACCATCCCACAGCTCTCAGATACTCTCCCATGAGAATTCTTTATGAATCGGTTAAATTGTGGGATGGCTCATTTAATATCAGAACGGCACTGCGCTCATTGCCCGGAAAGCCTTAGGAGAACCCACTATGTTCCTCCAGATTCAGTGTGCATAAGGATCACTGTTGGATGAGAAGAGAAAGGCTTTGAAATTTGTAGACTCTGCTATCAGTGTTTCCTTATGAATATTAAAAGAATTCTCTCTCACACTGGGCTGCAGGTCCACTGAACACTTTCAAATTTATCTTTTTAATTCCGAGATCAATTCAATTGCAGTTCAATTCAATTTTTGTGGGTCAAAAAAAAAGAAGCCAGTTTTGGGACAGTATCTTCTTATCACACTATTTTAGCTATTATATTTCATTTGTATTATCCTGCATCTAAGGGCTTTGTTAGACCCAGCTGTAACCTTTCAGAGCTTCTGAATAAAGACAAGGAAAGTCAGGAATTAATCTTTATGCTAAAGCTTTTTTAAGCCATTTCAATTGCTTAACCTGTAATTTGGCATAATATTGTGGGGTGCGTCATGCTGTGGAACTAACTGTTCTTAAATTATTCTATTTTAACAAGCAAATTTCTCCATTTTAAGGTTATGCCATGGTGAAAAACAGTCTTAATTTTAATGAAACAAATATTTTTCTCTCTCTGTGTTTCTATGGTAAATGTATCAGCCTGAAGCTTTGAGGGTGCCGCTCTGTCTTGCAACCGAATGTCTCAGTCATTATGTCTCAGTCATAATTTAATCATTTGGTTGCATGGAGTAAATCTGTAGCCCAAATTACTCTGAAGTGGCTGCCTAGCAGGAGGGACATTTATGTCCATTACACTTTCTTATCCAAGCAATGGCACAACTAGGGGATGAGACACAATTTTGTAGCTTTAGCTTTTAGGAAGGACACTAGACTGAGCGAACAACACAAAGATGATGAAAAGGTGAATGCTGGATCCCCTTCAAGCTTGTCAAAATATGGCTACCGCTATTATTTCCAGGAGAAAACCTGCAAGTTGCACAAAACTGTGAGTTCATAGGCCAAAAGTATTTTCTTCTAAACTTAGTCTTTGACTGCGTGACACTTCTAATGCACTTGCCAGCATGTGCTTAATGCAAAATGATCTGAAGAGCTTTTTAGCCTGTTACTTTGCATGCAAGCAGAGATTTATGTCTGCAGAACAGGAAATCCTCTATGATGGTAAATGTCTTGTGCCATTAAATGGGCTGTTGAACATTGCTGAACTTACTTGGAAGGAGTTAAAACCCCTTTGTTGCTTACTATGATTCTTTACAATGATTAATTCCATCTCCCTTGAACTTTTTTTTTTTTTTTTTTTTTGCCAGGAGAGGGTTTTTGGACCTAAAAGCCAACAGGTGATGGAACCTGGAAATCAGATAAGCGAAGCATAAATTTCATCCTGCTATGAAGACCATTATTGTATTTTTGAGTCTGTTCTATCCATAGCAGCAATATTCAGCTCTACACCCAAGCACAGAATACTCACTGATCCACACGTATTTGCAACGTGCACTTTTTTAAATTCCCCCACCTGCACACTAACAAATGTCATCAGATTCAACAGATGGCAAATCAGGTAGGCAAAACACAGAAACCGTTTTGAAAATCTGCCAAAACAGAATCATCTCGAGATCCAGCTGCCATTTAGCACGCAGACTACTCTGTATGACAAGGATGCAGACAAAACCAGGCAAAGGGAACAGCTTCATCTGGATACATTTCTAATCAATTCATCTGAATCCTCAATTGTAGTTAGCAGAGTCTTTAATGAAGATAAATACAGATCAATAAACATCCTATAAATGGTGACATACATCTTAGCAGGGAATCTAGATTTATGCTAATCTGAAAGGGCTTGGCAAGCATGCTTTCATATTCATTGCTTCTTTTTTAAGGGTACATTTTATAATACCCCTTTATAAAAAGGAAAGCCAAGATCCCCGGTGAGGGCAAGGTCCTTCCCCTGTACTCATCTCACAGGAAGATGTTACCTACCTCTGCTCCAGTGCTTCCGAGTTACACAGTATTTAGAAATGTCACCTGTAGTTACCAAAACCTGCTGAGCTTAAGCCCACTGGTTTATTTGAAGATTTTTCCATTGAAAAATGTCTCTATATTGACTGCTATGGATGTATTGTGTCTAGGATAGCATACTTTCAAAAATGCATTTAAATACCATTTTAAACCTCTAGTCTAGGCAGAATAAGCTACTTTTTGATGTGATGAATATGCATCATAGAAGCTGTGGCATATAAACAATACCTATACACATAATTAGTATCGATATTTATGTATGTATAAATATAAACATATGAATTTTCCAAATAAGCATACACACAGAAATATACATATATAGAGAGAGAGAGACATAAAAATACTTACTATTAAAAACAAACAGAAAGCTTTATCAGTTTGGAGCATGACTATGCAGGCAGGTACTTTGTGTTCCAAGTGCTGCTCAAAGGTGTGAAACTTTGTCACTGATTTATCTGGGAAATAAAACATGCTGTTCATCTCATCCTGTGTGATTTTTCCCTGCTCTACCCACTCCTCAGTGCTGCCTCTAACCCCCAGTAGCCTAGACACTATTTTACTGTCCCCTAGCCTTCAGATCCTGAGTTTATTACAATAATTTGCCTCCTGGCTCACTGCCGTCGCCTCTGTGCAACTCAATAACCCTATTTCACTGATACCTCTGGGAGGTTTTTTGCAGACAGGGGCACTGAAAATCCCCCATACAGTAAGCTTTCTTTCAGTGCTGGAGCATCTGAAATTTCAGTACCTTATCTCAAACCTAGAATCTTTCAGGACTAAAAGCCATTTGGTTTGCTTGTTTGTTTTGTGGGTTAGGGGTTTTTTGTGTGTGTTTTTGGTGGTGTTTTTTGTTTTGGGGTTTTTTTGGGGTTTTTTGGTTTGGTGATGTGCTTTTCATTTTTAATTCTCCTTATGGCTGTTGCTGGATGCTTCAGTGGAAAGGGATAAGAAAACCCCTATGGTCTAATCCAGCCTCTCTGAAGATGTCAGCCTGACTCCAGGCTTGTTAGAGAGCAGTTTAAGCCACAGGATCCTAAAGCTTTACATTCCTGCCTGGGAGCATGAGCTTTAAGCATGACCTCTCTTGATAATCTTTTACCTATAAATGTGCAATCCCTATCTGAAAGTTGCTGAATTACTGACCTTTAGTGATTTCTCAAGTAACCAAAATTTCACTTTCTGTTTATGGGGAAAAACTCCTGTACCATTTTACCACCTTTTCATTTCAATGACTCTTTCAGTAGTTTTATTTTAGCAGATCAGAAAGAGATGTTCCCATTTAACAACTTCTGTGCTGTTCCTTCCTTCATAGACTTTTCTCTTGAGCCCTCTTTTTTATCTTCTTTCCAAGTGAAACAAACTCAGTCTTTTCCATTTCAAGCGCGTAATGTTACACTATTTACTCTAAGACCAACACCTATCTAAGCATCAGCAGATATAAAACATGAAAAAGAATTCTGAACTTAAACACACAGTCTGCATCATCTGCCATAAATCCTAAGAAGTCAATTAAAAAGTTCTTTAGCCAGTATCAGTGATGTGTAATGGGAGCATTTACTCGATTGCTAATGGCTGGGTTTACATGATGTCTCAAAGCATCAGTTGTGAGAGCTGGCAGCAGCACAGCATTAGGACTGTGATCATCATTATAAATTAAGTTTATGTTGATATAATTAGCAGTTGCAAGCTAACGTAATATTTATATTGATCCTAGTAAAATCAATGCTGCACCAGTGAAAACATACTCCAAAGTTCACGTGGCCTGTGACATAGGATTCCAGCTGTTTTGCTTGTTTCAAAAGACAGGAAGATGGAGAAACCCAGAAGTTTGGCTGATGCTCAGGACCACTGTGGGGGCAAAGCCTGTTCTTGAGTCCTTTTTCTGGGTGGGGTGAATGTGGAAATCCCCAGGGGAATCCAGACCCAAGTATGATGAAGAACTGTACAAACAGCAGGGTGTGATGTTTATGAGCATTTGCTTTAGTCCTTCTCTGACATTCATTTACAGAGTGGTGACTATGTTGATTTTGGTGTAATAAAACACAGCAAGTTGTTTTCTCAAAGCCTGCTACGCAAAGGTTAGGAATAAGGCAGCCTGCAGCTGGCTGGGAGCACACAGACAAGACAAAATGGCTATGCCCCTGTCTCTGGCTTACACTTAGGTTTAGTTTGCTCACAAGATAGCTACTTCTCCAAACAGGGTTGTTTGCTATTTGTTTTGCTTAACCTCTCTGAGAACGCTGTCTCTTTGTTTAAGAGAAGTTTAAAACTTTGTGCTTTTGGTTCTCAAAAATGTCTCACAAGATGTCCTTTCACTTTGGTACCTAACCCAGTGCTGGCAGCAGTTTACATTAAACCTCTGCTTAATTGCACTGTATAAATAACATTTATACTACAGGAATAGCTACAGGCCCCAACTAAGCTGGGACCCTCAGGTGCCAGCCGCTGTACAAGCAGTGAGTTAATAATAGCCCCTGGAGCAAACATCTTTAGTGTCTTAATGCCAGCTACCCGAGGGATGGGGCTTGCCCTGGCAAGTCGTGAGTTACGTTTCTGCCACTCTTTGAGGGCCTGAGAGGAGGGTTTCTGGGGGGCTGCTGTGCCACTGGAAAACCCAGCTGAGCGCCCAGGGTCTCCGGCAAGAACCAGCTGTATACTCATCCCTGGGCTGGTAACGTGGCCACCTACCTGGGCAGCAGGTCACGCCAAGCCGTGCTCAGCCTGGGCTAAGCCTTGCCTTTGGATGAGACCTCAAGTTTCATAACTCCTGAACAAAAGAGGGGATATGTAGCAATACCATCTTTTTTTTTTTGCTTCTGACTGCTACAAACAAAGTGATGTGTGAAGAAGAATTTAGAAAAAAAAAACAACAAACCCCAAACAAAAAACAACAAACCCCAACCAACTCACAACACATGATTATTTTAAATTAAAACNAACAAAGAGGGGCTATGTTACCAACCCCTTTTTTTTTTTTTTGCTTCTGCCTGCTACAAACAAAGTGATGTGTGAAGAAGAATTTAGAAAAAAAAAACAACAAACCCCAAACAAAAAACAACAAACCCCAACCAACTCACAACACATGATTATTTTAAATTAAAACAGCTAACTAGCAAAACAACGACAACAATTGGGCTGAGCATAGTCTTCGATTTGGAACAAAAACAGGAAGCTAAACTCTCTGCTGGCTGAACTCCACCAAAGCCAATGTTTTGCTAGCAAAGAATTTGGCTCTGAGTTTCCCAACAGCAATAATAAAGCAGTAGATTTATTGCCTAAGTAAAAGAGCAGACACTGCTCTCTGTATTTCAGTGCCCTTCTCCCAAAGCTTTCCTCCAGGTGAGCCAGCGTGATGATATGCTGCTAGTCCCTATGGAATGTGCTGATGAAGGGTAAGAGAACCAAACCAGTAAAATTAACTTCAGTAAAACAGAGAAAAAATCTGCAATTAAAATTCCAGGTAAATCTGCAGCTGTGACAATGAAAGGACTTACAGTGTTCCTACCAGTTTTTCCTGTGCGTGGCAGAGAGAAGAGTGTGATTTGGATGAAGGGGTACCATCTACCTCTAACCAACAAAATCAGAAATAATCACCTTTTCCATGATGTACCTGCAGGGGTGCAACTCAAGTTGCACTCACAGAATCAGCTCTAACAAGAGCCCAGGGTCCGTGTCACCAGCTCCCTTGCACAGCCCACATAATGAGGTTTTATGCCTGTATCTGCTCTTCCACTTGGCCAGTAGATCTGTTGTTTCATTGTATGCTGCTGTTTGGAGACTTTGAGCTTCACTCAGGGGTCCTGAGGATCTTGCATCGCTGTTTGGTGTGTGAAGTGCCAGAACATGGGGCAAGGGGAGGTCTTTGGTGAAAATACAGCACATCCGATCTGTTTTCACCTAGAGAGATACCAAGAACTGAGCAGCTGCCCGTGGCTGCAGGAATGCAAACACTAATTCCCACCTCATGGAGGTTACTGAACTTCTTGGAGGCAGCAAAGGTGGTGTAATTTGTGGGTGCATGGAATCAGCTCAGGCAGGAACTTTGCACTGCCATGGCCCCCGAGGCTCAGATGGAAGCAGGAGCAGCCAAAGTGCCATTTGGCCACCCTACCACCCTGTCAGCTGTACCCCCCTCTGGAGCAGGGGTGCTGCTGATCACAGCCTCTGCTTTCTCAGAACAACAAGGCTGCAGATAGTATTGGAAAATTATGATTTCAGCTGTTACAAGATCCGTAGCATTTTATTCCCTCTCTTAAAACATAACCAGGGGAATCAGGGGAGCCATTCTGAGCCTTGTTAATCAGTAAGGGCCTTTTAAAGTGTTGCACTGTCGATATATAACTTTTATGAAATTGCATTATAAATGCCAGTTTTAGACAACTAGCATATTTGAATAATGTTTTTAAATGCAATGTTACTTTCTCACTTGCTAATGAAAAGCTGATAACTGAGGACGGATCAAGTCACAAGCAGATGGGGAGATGTGACTCTCTCCTATGGGGCTGGAGATACCCTTTCAGCAACAATCCCCCTCCGTAGCCAGAAGGCCTGGCCCTACATTGGCTGCCAGTTCCTGTGTCTCCCACAAGAGCCAGGAGAGGAGTAACAGGCTACTTAATAGGTATATAATCTTTCCATGAGCAAAGGGATTTACCAGAATTTAAAAGGGACTTTTAGGTGTTATGGCCAATTAAAAGTGTTTTTAGCTTGCTCAGGATCCCTTGCTGCAGTAGCTGAGGTGTTTCAGAACCCAAGCTAACAGTTACACTGCTCAGCAGAGTCTCACACAGACCCTGCCTGGTTGCAGCCTGGATTCAAAGGCTGTCTCCTAACACAGCAAATTAAACCTCTCCCTCTGCCAGTAAACCAGCAGCAGCTGCAGAGGGTGGCAAATATGCTCTGCTGCACAAGGCAGCCTGATGCTCCTGCATCCCTGTGAACCAGCCTTTCTCAGTGCTCTGAGTTGGGAACCAACTGGGTTTTGCGCAGCGATGCCTGCAGCGTTCCCTGCAATCCCTATGTCTATCCAACGTGTAATTCAGAAGTTGCTGTGCTTTGCATGGGGAAATTCCTCTGAGTGGAAGCAGTAGGTCTCCACGGTTTAGCATATTATTCCTGCACAACAAATACACGATAAAAGCTTTATACTGATAGGAAAAATTGCGGCTAATCGGAAAGCACTTCCTGCTTAGGAAGAGGTTGGAAGGAAGTCTGTAAACAGAGACCAGTGTGACCCCAGTGTCCTTTACTCTCCCCACAAATCTCAGAGGTGAGACACGATACACTCCAGGGATGGAAAATGAGGAGAATACATAAGCATGAACACACACACACACACACACACACACACACGATTCATCATGCAGGAAACTTTGCTGGTTTATAGTGTTTTCTATGGTTAAAAAGTGTGGAGGTCAATGTAGGTAAATTTAGGATTGAAATAAGTTTTGATTTCAAAATAACATGCACTGATTTCTAAATAAAATGCCCAACTCCAAGCAGAGAATGGGTTCCTGTCTAAATAGGGATGAACAGAAAGAACCAAGGAAAACTGCTGAGAGCTTCACGTGGCAGCTGGTTCCCGCAGTCAGGAGGAGGCTCTGTTGCCGTGCAGATTATCTACCCAGAGGATGTTCCTGAGCCTCTCTAAGGATCTGTTTACTCTTGGAAGGTGTCATTGCACATCTCTGGATTAAATTTGATTTTGTGTGGGGATAAAAAGCTGTTTCCTTCCAAATCACAAATATCATACTTCTTCCCTCACTTTTTCTTCCCTCAGAGGATCTGGCAGTTCCAGCCTTCTCTAGCTAACTGTGGGAAACAGATGTATTTCAGCTTGAAACAAGGCTGGAGATGAGACACTGCTCCATTTTCAGCAAATGGCTTTGCTCCTGGCAGCCATCCCTCTGCCACTGCACACTGCCCTGGGCTCCCCTGGCATGTTTGCCTCCAGTGCTTTGAAGGTGGGGTGATGAGAAAGGGCTACACAAGGAGGAAGAAATGGAAGGCTGGAGGGCTTGTAGCGGGTGCCGGGGGCTTTGTCATCAGGAGCAGTGGAGTGTGTTATTTCCATCCCTTGCCCCCCCATCTGCCTTTACACAAGACTCCTCTTCCCAGGAGGGTGAAAGGGCATTTTATAAATACAATTACAAAACTGTTGGGATCAATACCACGAGGCAGATGGATAGCTCAGCAGAAACAGATAGATTAGATGGTGAGATAAAATAGATTAGTCAAATTGATCCAGGACTGGTGAGATAAGGTCCTTCCCGAGCTGGCGACATGGTGCATGTGAATATGCCTCTGTGACCCCCATAGCCCTCCATTGCTTTCCCATCTCTTCTCCCTTCATCCTGCTTCATGTTACACTGAACCAGAAGAACAAAACCAAAAACAAACATAAACAAACAACCAGAAATAAAAAGCAGAGATAAAGTCCACTAGGTGACTCAAAGCCCTCTCCTCCCCATCCTCCCCCCTTCCCAGCCACAAGCAGGATCTTTCAGCTGGGTGCTTTTCCTCTCCTTTTTACATCAGGATCCCAAAGTTTGCTACTGACAAGAGAACAACAGAAGGAGCTGGGAGCTGTGGCATTGGATTCAACAAAATGGGGCCTGCTGCCTAATGCTCCTTTCTCAAGAATAAGTGTGATATAAGAATACTTGAATTATCTGGGTAAATCCAGGAGAACTTAATGAAACCTTGTCTAACTAGGAGGCCTGGTGGAGAGGTGTATATGGTATACACATATTATAAGCATACTGGCCTTTGGTTTTCATTGCAACATATCCGCCCACACACATTCCTCTAGCAAGACAGTTGGGAATGACAAATCTACCCCAAACCACACCTGTCCATCAAAATCCAAGGAAATAATAGCAAATGCTACTTGTGTATCACATAGCAAATTTACCATTGTAGGAGAAATCTTAACTTTGGGAACACTTTTGCATGCTAAATTTCACAATATCTATGGCTTTATACTTAAATTCCTTCTACTCCTTTTATTTTTTTTTTTCCCTGAGGAAAAAACGAAGAGAAAATGAAAAATCCAGAGACACACTGCTTTTATAAATGCAGTTCCATCAGCAGCACTGGTAATTTCTTTTACCTTTGGCTATTTGGCTCACATGACTGACACGCCACATGTTACAAAAAAGCCGCTCTTCAGAGGAGAACAAACACGCCACTTTTTTCAGTCCCAAACTGCCTCTGCCCTAAGGCTTGTGCCAGAGCCAGGAATAAATGGATGGGCATTCAGTGAGGCTGGGGTGAGACAGCCTCCCAGCCTTGCTTTATGCCCCGAGAGAATGAGACCTTCACGTGCAGATTTTGCCAAAAGGTCAGGGCCCAATTTATCTAACAGATTTAATGAAGTGCCCTATTTTATGTTACAGCAGTCCATGGAGTGGCATCCTGCTCTTCATCCTCCAAGTTCTTCATGTCTGCAGGCTGTTGGCTCTTCTTTCTTTTGATCTCATGGCAAGCTGGTTTAAGGGGCTCAGATGGGAGAAAACTAACTGTACTGCAAGCAGAGAGGCACTTGGTGCTGGTTCAGCCCACTGAGGTGGCTCGCTGCTAGCTCAGACAGAAATAGATGGGAGGGAACAGATAGCCAGGGACAAAAGAGGTAAGGCAGGAGTAACACTGACCCTTTGAGCAAGTCATAGGTGATTAGTTCAGCTTAGCTATAGCCTTAAATGACACTCTGAGCCTTAAAGGGCCCAAACCACGTGTCTGACAAGAAGAATTGATAAACTCAATCCCCAGTCTTGCAGTGGGATTTTTTATTCACACATAAAACAGCACCAGTTAGAAAAATTGAAGTCTACTTATGACTAATTTCCTTACAAAGAAAAATTGAGTTTGTCAAAGTTTTCCTTTGAAAGGAAAGACCAGACAAAAAAAGAAGTTCCAAATCAAAATATTTCTATCTAGAAATCTTAAAACTGCAGAGTTTCATGGTGCTCAAGAGACCCTTGTCCAGAGCCTTGCCCCAAGGCAGGATCAGCTGTGCTCAGTCTTCCCTGATAAACATTTCTCTGGCCTCCAGTGGTGAAAACATTGCCCTAGGAAGAGGTTAGCCAAAAGTCTCACACTTCCATTCTCCCCCACGGCTTAGGCTGTTCAGACCACATGTCTCAAAATATATGCAGTTGCTGTAAGTAGAGATAGGAACTGGTTTGATCAGGAAAACTCTGTGAAGAACATCACACAAAAACTGGTACCTCTTGATATTCAAAGCCCCACAGCAGCACGTGCACACAGAGAAAATCACAATGTGTCAGAGCAGGCACAGTGAAGTACATCTGGATGATTGGTCAAAATATTTTTTGATTTTGGCACCCAATTCTGCTTTTCCAGTGTTAACTGTCTCAGCTGTGTCTAACAGGTAGGCACACGTAGGATGCCCATAGCAATCACCTTATCTCACCCACATGGATTGCCACAGTCTCCTGCTGGTGGAGAAGTTAATGGATCAGTAATTTCAGTTACTGGCTGACGTGGAGAGCAGAAGGTATGGAAAGTGGCTTTTGCCCCTGGGTACAGCACAAATATGCAATGAGTCTGTGCATGATCAGCCCAGTTGCTTCTTGGCTGCTGTTGACATTGAGAGCAAAAGGAGGGCTAATGAGAACCTCCATCCTTTCTTGGATGCAGCAGGAAACATAGTGACAAAGGATGAGGATAAAGGCTGAGGTACTTAATGCCTTCTTTAATAGTAACAGCAGTTGTTTTCCGAGTACCCAATCCTCTGAGTGGGAAGACAGGGATTGGTAGCAGGAGGAAGCCTCCATAATGCCAGGGGAAATGGTCAGTGACCTGTTACGCCACTTAAGACACACACACAGAAGGCAATAGAGCCAGATCAGATCCACTCAAGAGGAGGGAGGGAAGTGCTGGTGGAAGTGCTCACTGAGCTACTTTCCATCATTTACCAGCAGTCCTGGCTAATGGGAGAGGTCCCATTGACTGGAGGTTACCAAATGTGACATCCATCTACAAAAAGGGCTGTAAAGAGGATCTGGGGAGCTACAGGCCTGTCAGCCTGACCTGGGTGCTGGGGAAGGTCACTGAGTTGATCATCCTGAGTGCTATCATGGGCACATGCAGGACAACCAGGTGATCAGGCCCAGAGAGTGGTGATGAAGAGAGTTACATCCTGGGGGTGGCCGGTCAAAAGTGCTGTTCCACAGAGCTCAGCACTGGGGACAGTCCTGCTTAATATCCTTATCAACAACCTGGATGAGGGGATTGAGTGCATCCTCAGTCAGTTTGCAGACAACACCAAGCTGGGCAGGAGTGTTGATGTGCTGGAGGGCAGGAAGGCTCTATGGAGGGATCTGGACAGGCTGGCGTGGGGGCTGGGGCCAATCATATGAGGTTCAATACGGCGAAGTGCCAGACCCTACGCTTGTGCCACAACAACCCCATGCAACACCACAGGGTTGGGGAAGAGGGGCTGGAAAGCTGCCCAGTGGAAAAGGACCTAGTGAGGCTGTTCAACAGCAGCTGAACAAGGGCCTGAGTGTGTCCAAGTGGCCAAGAAGGCCAATTGCATCTGGGCCTGTATCAGCAATAGTGTGGCCATCAGGACCAGGGCAGTGATTGTCCCCCTGTACTCAGCACTGGTGATGCCACACCTCAAGTGCTGTGTTCAGTGTTGGGCTCCTCACCACAAGAAAGACACTGAGGGGCTGGAGCGTGTCCAGAGAAGGGCAATGGAGCTGGCGAAGGGTCTGGAGCACAAGAACTACGAGGAGCAACTGAGGGAGCTGGGGTTGTTTAGCCTGGAGAAAAGAAGGATCAGGGGGGACCTTATCACTCTCTGCCTGAAAGGAGGGTGTAGCCAGGTGGAGGATGGTCTCTTCTCCCAGGTAACAAGTGACAGGACCAGAGGAAATGGCATCGAGTTGCACCAGGGAAGGTTTAAATTGGATATTAAGAAAAGTTTCTTCACAGAAAGGGTTGTCAGCATTGAAACAGGCTGACCAAAAAGTGGTTGAGTCACAGTCCTTGAAGGTATTTAAGACACATGTGGATGTGGCACTCAGGGACATGATTTAGTGGTGGACTTGGCAGTGCTGGGTTAATGGTTGGACTTGATGATCTTAAAGGTCTTTTCTGACCTAAGAAATGTTATGATTCTATTCTATAATTCTGTGAATGGCAGAGAAGACTTTTGTTCTCAAGAATATAAATTGCAGAGAACTTGAGCCACTAAATTAACAATATTATTCGTATCTGGTTATATAATAAATTGAAAACAAATGTGGCTTCCATCTGATTTGCAGCAGTTAATATACAGGAAAAGTTACATTAAGGGAAAAAAGAAAGGCTAGTCAGCTGTTCAAAGGTGTGACATCTATGAAAGAAGCCAAGTCACAGAAGTGTAAGTGATTAAAGTGGCCAAGTTAAACAAGATACAATTAAAGCCACTGCTTCCCCACCATCTCCCCAAAATTTCCAAATAAGGGTTTATGAATCCTAGGAGACCAGGTTAGCCCTAATTGTATCTTGTTTAACTTGGCCAATTAAACAGCAAACTCTTCTCAGAGCTGGCCCTGCCTGCAGATATCACACCTTCTTTGCTTCTGACTGCTTTCTTCAGTTTTTGAAGCATATATACCATATAGTTTTATTAGCTCTTGGGAATGTGTTTCTAAAAATGTCCTTTGGTTCATACCCATTGCAACTATATGAACAGTCTTTTCTACCATAGGCCATTTCCATGGAATAGTGGGAATTGTCACCTTGAGCTGTGATACCCTCACCTGCAGACTCTTTAAAGAGTGAACACTGACTTTTCAGAAGGATTTGGGAGAAGACCAGAAACACCTCTTGCCTCAAGATCCCATTCACAGCAGGCTGGAACTGAGCTGCATGAGAGGACAGTGAACTGGCACTGCAGATATTTAGGATGGAGAGAACTACTGCTTTTCAGAGGAGACAAAGGCTAACACCTGAATGGAAGAAGAGGGGACTGCACTTCCTCTGGGAAAAGTGAGCAAGCAAGAGAGTGAAATGGCCTCCTACCCCTATAGATTATCAAAAGATGGAAGGGAAATGATGACTTTTTTACGGCTCTTCAATAATTATTTATACTCAAAATTTGGAATTTTTTATGCCTCTACCTAAATTAATAAAGCATGCAAAATATTTTCAGAGTCCAATTGGTCTTCTGCCTGCAACAGGATTCTTTGTTTTGTTTCAATCTATTTTAAAATGAAGGAAAGTCACTGCAGTTATGTGAACATCTCAGGCAAGTATCTGAAGCTTCAGAGGCTCACTTAGTGCTAAATTTTACTAGTAGCTACTCCACTTTTGCATGAGGACTGCACATAAGACCATCCTCAAAAGACCCCCAGGTTGGGGGAAACTCCTAATTGTCTATTAAATAAAATTATACACAAATACTTAATTATTACAGAGGAACCAAGCAATCATTATTCTTACTTCTGAGAGGGGAAAATGGGCAAAGTGACCAAAAAACTTGACAAAAGAGGCATGCCAAGCCCCAAAGCCTTAGGACCACCTTATGTCACAAAAGTGCCCAACCTGAGGGACAGCATGTCCAGTTCTCAGGTGAGAAAAGAGAAACAGACACCCACAGCTCTAACTCCAGCTCTGTTCAAGACTCATCTCAAACAAGCATCTCCAATTCATTTTCCCGTAAGTAAAACAGGGACCAGGCTTCTCTAATTCACTGAGAAGTGGTAGCCAAAAATATTCGCTTATCACCTTGAAAGAGTCAGGTGCCACGCAGATGCATACGGGATGCTAACAATGTACCTACAGCACTTTCTGGGTACTGAGAAGAGCACATACCTTTGTCCAGGGGTGCAGCACCAGCACAGTCAGGCTTCTGATGAATTATAACTGATTAAGAAACACATTTTTCTTTGCTTTACCTACAATTTCTTAAAATCAAACTGCTACTGATAAAATTGATTAAGAGTACATTTGGAAAATGTTTTGATTGCTGTTTGTTGAAATTTCCTGTGCATTAAAATGCTAAAGAGTTAAAAAAAATCAGCATGACAAGCTGCCCGAGGAAGTATGCTAAGTAATGCAGAGCAGTAATAACACTGATGAGCGAGGTTCACCCACTTGTACACAGGAATCACCAGATGGCACTGTAACAACGTATAGTTTTCCAAATTCTTTCTCTAACTGGGCAAGAACTGCTGGGTTAATGAAGAAACAATACCTTCTTGTTGTTATTGTGAATAAGTCACTTTGGGGTAGTGGGGAGAGGGGAAGCTATGAGAGATAGTTGCTGCTTCACCTAAAAACTCATGTTGATCCCTGAATTGTAACTCCATACTGTCTGGATGTTGCCTGAATAGCTCTGGCTTATGTATACAGTTAAATAAAGAAGGTATGCTAACAAGTGAAGTCTCTAGGTCATCTTCATTTTGTCTTTTACCGCATTTTGAAATGTTCTTTTAGCAGGAAATTACTGCATATTTATACAGCTGTGTATGTATGTACAGACATATACATATGCACATCATTTGAATTAATCAAAACACAGAAACTTCCCTAAGGTTATGAAGCAAGGCAGTGGCAGAGCAAGAAATGGAAGCCAAGAAAACTCTAATAAACAGCTGTAACAGGAGTACCTTATTCATGTGTGAGTCACTAACACATAATTACTCTGATAACAAATAACACATTCTTGGAGAGTCTCAGTTTTGATTTATGTCACAGTTTCAGTAAATATAGAGGAGCTGCCAAATTTGCCTATATAAATTCCAGTGATCTCATTTATTTTAATCAGAAGTTTTGGAAAAATTAGACAAAAGGAGCTTCCCCCCTTCTCCCCTTTTTTATTTTACCTTATTAATGTGGTGCTCTGGCATGAGGCTCTGTTTTGAACTCTGCTGAAGGAGCAAGCATTTCCAAGGCCTGTTTATGACAAGATATAATTAATACCAGGGAGGAATTAAAGGAGATTTAGACAAAAAATACTGTACACATTTGGAGTTAAATAACAATTTGGCCTCATTAAAACAGGTTTCCACTTGTGACTAATTTTATTCCTGGTTACAAAGGCCATCGTTTGTCTGAGCAAAGATGAAAACGTAGCTGTTAACATAGTGCAAATGAGAGCGAAATTGGAGGGGACATGTATGTTAATGAGCATCCGAGTGCCCTATGGTGCACAAAAGCGAGCAGAGGAAAAAAACCAGATTCCCCTGATATTGTTGAAAAGCTAATGATTATTTGACGTGGCAAGGAATGCCCTGAACCTGCAACCTGCTTTACATGAAGATACGGTTGTTTGCAGGATCAGGTGGTACCTCGAAACACTTTGAGGACGATATTAATTTCTTGATAGGATATTAATTATTCATTTGCAGTTTTGGAAATAATTTCATTTCCTGGCAAGGGAAGATCTGGCAAGAAGTGGCATTAACTGTGCACTTAGAACCTTTCCTGGATGCGTGAGCTCTGGTGCCTCTGTATGTGGTGATGCACTTAGCTAAATCCCTGGATGTATATTCAAGTTGTTGATTCTCTCCCTCAGTGCAAAATGTACCAGTACATTTGTGATACAAATAGGCTTGTGAATAAGCAGACAGAGTGAGCCATGTTTCACACAGATTTATGCAGTATGCACACTTATCAAAGCCAGAATGACCACATTTTCCTAAAGCCTGAGCAGAATTTGGCCTATCAGACTTGCATTAAAACTGTACTGAAGGGTTTTGTGTATGGGATTCCAAAAATCAGTATTGAAACTTCTTCTTAGTTAAAGATAACTACTTGAAAGCATAGACACTTGAGTCCTCTCCCATCAACAGCCCAAGCACTTGGACATCAAAGAGAAGAGAAGCTTGGTCCCCTCACAGTGATTTAAACAATAATAGATCTGTCCCTTTTGAATGGAAGCCCCATAAGCAGGAGGGCAGTGTTGAGGGCAAAATACGTGCGGGAGAGACACCATGTGCTGGTCCCAGCAACAAATTCCGTTTGTTCTGTGAGTACCCAGAACAGTGTTATGTACTTCTAAGTGCTGCCCACGGGCACCTCAGCTATTTTGTGTGCAGCCTTGTGGGTGCCTTGTACACGTCCACAAACAGGCTGAGCATTTTTGACATCTTTCTGCCCATAGTAAAAACCAAACCAACACCGTGGACTTGGAAAATACGATGGAAAGTTTGTCTCAATAGCTGGCCAAATGTGTTTGCAACAGCCTGAATTTGCAATGGATCTCTTGTCTGGGGCGCCTTCTGTCTGCTGCAAGAGCAAGAGAAGTGGCACTCCAAGCTCAGAAAAACAAACAGGATTTAAGCCTGCAAAGGCATTTCTACTTCCTCCCAAGTGGTGTTGCAAGCAGAGAAAGAGCTCTTGGACACATATCCAACCTAAAAAAAGCACTATTATCTCTAAAGCAACTGGTTTGCCTTGTTGCTGAAAATCTAAATCTAAATCAGTAATGTCTCAATACAAAACATTCTATTGTTTTAAACATTGCTGTGTTTATTTCACCCTTTCCTATTCCTTATGCAAAGAAACATTGCGAGATAAACAAGAAGCATGAATAGTTGCAAGGAGCCTGCCAGAATTCCCAAATATTTCATATTTTGGCCCCCAGGATGAATTCAGTCTCCAGACCACCTAACTAGAGAACGAGCTGGATGTTGTAAATGTGTTTGGCCAAGATTACAAAAACTTCTGAGTTAAATCATTTTGCACTGCTCTGCTAACAAAATTTCTTCAGTATCCTCCTATTTTTTTAGATCACACCTTGCCAGGGTGGTCTTGTGCTTGCACACCAGCCATCAGCCCATGGAAATACTGATTCAGTGATGATGTTTGCAGTGTTTTCCAGACATGGAGCCTTTAAAAACCCCTCTAGGTAGCCCTCGAACTTTGCCATAACTTTGCAAAGGGTTTGGAGATAGACAGCCAGGGTTAAAAGGGGTTTAGTTAACACGCTCACAAAGAATTGTGCAACGAAATGGCCTTTCTTTGAGCTCCATCATCTACAATGTGCAATTATCGAATACCTGAGTGTGGCACAGACAGATGATCCATGCAACAGAATCCAAGCAAGTCAGCCATTTACTAGAACATGTATTTTAGCCATGTAAAGTATGGGATATTTTTCTGAAGGATCACATCCACAAGACATCAGTCTTATCTGCATGAGGTTAGAAGTATTGCCCTGCTGAGACAAACGTGGGGTTTTTTCCTTTTCATTTTTACAACCCTTTCTCCTTCACTTTTATCATCACTGCCTCCTCTGTGCAGGTGTAGTTTGCCAGGCTGCTTCATCCCTTCCCTGATGTGAAATTAATTCTTGCCTTCAGCAGTCCACAGACCTGATCTTCCTTCCCTTTTTTTCCTGGTTTCTTATTCAGTCTTCTTACCACAGCTACTCTCTAACAGACTTATTTTAGATGTTTATTCTTTTTTTTGTTGTTGTTCATTGGATTTTTTGCACTGGCTAGGAAGAAATACACCACATATTCTGATTCATAGTGTTGTCTTACATTCTCCCCAGTTTACATATTTTTATATGCCAAAGCAATAGACCATTAAAGTTGCTGTAACCGAAAATACGGGCTCTTCTTTCATTCAACTGTCTGCCTGGACATACAGCTCCCTAACTCTGCTAAAGGATTCAAAGAGATGATGTCAATCAAATGTGGATGGCACATCTTCATGGCAATTGTTTTACTGTGATCAAAACTGTTGTACATAGTGCCCATGTTTCAGTCAACATTCACAAAATACTCTGTTTCTATGATGTGTGTTTGCTCATCCTTCCTGGCTGAAAAACGAGAGGAAAAACTCTGGTTGTGTTCCCATGCTAAGCTGCACAAACACAGTTGTTCCAGTGAACTGAGAGGGAGTTTGCAGCTTCATCCTGGAGAAAGTGAAGATACATCCCTCTCTCACACTCACTGCTCTTAGTTCTGATTTCCCAGCAGCTGGCAAAGCAAGGCAAGTTATGGTGGAAAAGCTCAGCAGAGAAATAAACTGGTTTAAGACATTCTTTTTTCACTGTGAAAATACTGATAGTCACTGACACCTACTCCTGCAGCAGACAGCACTGGCTTATAGGTTGCAGCAACACAGCACCACACTAGCAGATCTACAAAGGACTTTAAAGGAGCTGGCACAGTGAGCTTACAGCCCAAACACCAAACAAAGAACCAAACAAAAAAGCACAACAAAGCCTTAAGGGAAAGAGCCAGTGTGGTCGTGGGGCACACTTTCTACCATTCCATCTCTCTGAGAAACTGAAGATGTCTTCACTTGCTTTTCAGCCAAGACATCAGAAATCATATTAGGCATTTCCCTAAATATTAATCATTGCCTTTCACCTTAGTTTTTACAGACGAACAAGAAGAGATACATTACAGGTATTTATGCCATAACCATCACCACATATACTAGAACTGGAGAGCCCAGGAGGCTTTCCCAGGGAAACAATTTCCACAGGTCTGCACGAAATACTTCTGTGCTAAACCCGCATCTCCACCTTCAGTCTCCCTCTCCTCCTGTAGTCATATGGCAATGCATGTGCACAGCTGAGGGTCCTGCCTGACAAGGGAAAAAACCCCAAACCCAAACCAGTTTTCACTTCAGCTTGGCATTACAATTTGTCTTTCAATTATTAAACAGCAACATGCAAAACATTGCTCTGATTCAGCAGAAGCTCTTCGCAGCCAAAGCATGAAGCCCTTGCTTGAGGATCCGAGGGAAGAAGGAGGGGTTTCAGCTGTGTTGTTTTATGATAGGACAAGTTTCTCTCCTTTCAAACTTTATATGAAGTTGCCAGGAAAGTAAAAAAAAGGAAAGAGAATTGCTAATAACATATTCTCTCTCAAAGGTTCTTTCTCAGCATGTTCTTGTCCTGGATGCCCATTTATTTATTTATCTGACTTAAAAAATTAACACTTTTTCCTCAAAGAATTTAGCAGCAGGCAAGAACCCTGCTTAGCATTTGCTGAAGTCAGGCAGGTTTACCTTTATTTCCAGATGACAGGACTAGTCTGGCCAGGGGCCCATGCAAAAATAATCCAATGTTGTTATTGTTACTAAGTTGTCCTAAAGAAAGTTGGAGGTGGTTTATCTTTTACAGCACTCTTTTCTAATGAATTGGCAACACATCTGACTTGGGTCCTTGTATAGGGCCTCCCCTGAGCCCTCTCACCCCTACTTGTTACTGGCTTCCTGCTGATTTACAACAAAACTTTGACATTTGTTCTGCTCCTTAATAAGGGCCTGTGACATTGCCCAGGTATGAAAAAAGAGAATAAAATTACGTGGGTTAAAAATGATATAGCTCTTTGAAGGTGGAGACAGCAGAACAGGGCTTCAAAGTCCAGAGAGAAAAACGATACCCACAGAAGGCTCTTTGTTCGGACGGCTCGGCTGGCATAAATCTCCCAGCTGTGGTTCTTTATACCACCTCTAATTATTTGAAACTCATTTATCATTTGAACGTCAAATAATTAGAACTGGTGTAGAGAAGCAGAGAAGAAGAAGAAGGCAGGCAGGCAGGAAAAAAGGGAACAGAAGGAACAGATACTGTAGGCCATTCAGTTGGGTGATTTTGAACAGGAAGAGCTTATTGAATTATCTTGATAAGGGGACTTGAATAATTCCTGAATTTCAGGCAAAAGCAAACCAGACCCCTTGATTGTTTGTATTAGAGGAGTATCAGAAACACTTTGACTGCAAAGGAGAATATAAAACTAGAAAAGAAGATTCAAATTAAACATCAGAGCAGTGATAACTCCCTGAAATGCCCAATCAAAAAACCAGCACTGTTTAAGAGCGCTGCCTACAATTCAATACAGTGTTACAGCTCTCTGGTGTCAGAGGCCTGAAAAGGAGCGTAGGTGTTCCTGCACACAGTGAATGCCAACCTAATTGAGTTCCTGCACTGCAGCATGAGCAATGCAATGATCAAGCACTTGGTTCAAAATTTCCTGAAGGGCTTAAATCCTGCCCTGACTTACATTTTTTTTTTTTTGCAAACCCACCAATTCCAAAAGGATTGCATTGGGTTAGCTGCAAAACCAGAGTATTTCTTGCTGGGTGGGACTTTACTGGTCTGGCCAGGAGCCAGTACAAAAGTAACCTGGTGTCATTCTTGTTATTCAAATGTTCTGAAGTTCTTATATAGGAATATTCACTTCCCTTACTCTTCACTTCTTTTATTAGTTCTCTGCCTTCTGCAGAAGTTTAATACAAAGTAAATTCAGGCAAGGTAGAGGAAAGGCAGCACAACTTTGCTAGATGAAATCTATGCCTCTCTAAACTGTGACCTCTGACCCCTCTAAATCTATAACCTCTGTATCTAGATAAGTGATAAAAAACAACAGATAAAGGCAATGGTATGTCTCTGCATTTATGAAAGTTCCCTTACAAACAAAGAATAGGATGAGAGGGAAAACACATTAAGGTGAAGGAGGAAAAAAAAAACCAACAACCAACATAAAGATGGCTGAGAAACAGAAAACACACACGAGAAATGAATTTCCAGAGTTACGCAATAGGATCTGTGTTATCAGGTAGAGGGGTCGACACACTGTACCTACAGGTGCCAAAGATATCACGCAAAGATTTCCAACGGCCCCCAGGAGGACGGGGAAGGAGGAGCAGACGTGCATCTGTGAGAGGCAGCTGCTCCCTGCTCCCAGCAAGCTGAGTCCCGAGGGGAGCTGGGAGCTGAGTGTGCATTTCGCCTGGCCCCACGGGCAGCATTTTCCCTTGTTGAGCAACACTGTTCACTGCTCACAGGGCTCCTACTGCTGCTTTTAAATGGTAATTTGGGAAAGCTAGTGCCTCCTGGAATGCCACCACAATCCCGCTGTGCTGGTCACTAGCCTAGAACGGTGAGCAAGTCGTGGAAAGACAGAAAAAAGGCTTCACAGCTGCCCATGAGGACCTGGAGGGGGAATCAGGACAGGAAGCAAGCCAACAGAGGAACACAGGCCTTTTTGAAGGACACCTGCTGGGGCACGAGCAGCAGCCCAGGCCAGTGAAGAGATGCTCAGGTGCTCAAGACAGCAAGGAACAGAGCAGATACCCTGCAGCAGAGATCTGGGTTCAGCATCGTTTCCAGTGCTGGTGTGAGACTCCGAATCCCACGGAGTAACAGTAGCCATGCTGGGATCAGGGGCCAGTCCCTGCTGTCCGTCCCCTCCCCTTAGGTGTGCCTCCAGCTTGCCTTGCAACCACTCCTCCTTACTCTGTGCTAAAAATACCCCCCTGCAGCACTTGGTACAATAGATAAGCCTGGCAAAGCTCTTGTGGGAGACGCCGTGGCTTCACATCTGCTTGTTAAAAATATCACATATTATTAAAAAAAAAAAAAGTTTCTTGTGACTAATTTCAACAGCAAACCATATGGTCTTTTTACTTCTCCTGCACTCATAATAATTAAATGGCTAATTTCCCCTCTTAAACTACCTTCGGCCCACAGAAAGAAACAAAGGAAATCACAGCTATTCAGCTACAAAACATCTTGTTAAAGCACAGCAAAGAGTTATGCAATTAACCCCACAAAAGCCGGAATTTCACAGTTATATCTAACACTCCGCGTTAACAAGAACAGGCTTTAAATTGAGCCTTTTTTGTTGTTGTTGCTGTTTGCTGGCACAGCAGTCACAGTTAAGGTCAGGTGTCAGACCAGATTTTAACTAGAAATGTCTGTTTCCTTGTGTTTTTTTGTGAGCCGGAGTCAGCGCCTTATTGTGATTTAAATCAGCCGCTGGGTGCTTTGGAGGAGGCTTCCATTAAACTGGGGAACAAAGAATATGATTGCTTCCACCGCACGGCCGCCTGCGTATCTCCCGCTGCATTGTGCTGAGGCGGGAGCCCTCCGCGCTCGTGTGTGCGGCCCATGTGCTTTGGAGCTTCATTTTGGGGCTGTTTCGGGGCAGGTCGGGCCTCGCCGGCTGCCGTCCCCTGCCTGCCGGGGCCTGCCCAGCCCCGCAGTGCTCAGCCGAGCTCTTCTGCCGGCCACCCGCACCAGACACGGCCGTTCTCGCAATCCTGTTTGGAGTCCAGCGGGCCGTCGCCCGGGAGCAGTGGGATGCCAGGGGTTTTCAGATTTTATTTGCAAAGCAGCTGGGGCGGTGCTAGAGAGGTTATTAAATTGGCTGGGAAGGCGCTTAAAGCAGAGAAACATTCTACAGGCTACAGACCCCAAGTCCAGGTGCAAAGTGCTGCTCCCAGGTGATGCTGTGAGCATCATCTCTCGTGGGCTGTGGGGCTCAGCGGCTACCCCCAAAGGTGACAACTTTGCTGCAAAGCCAAAAGCACTCGTGTTGCCTTTCAGTCACCTTCCAGTTTGTCCTGTTCCTGCCAAACGGCCTCAAGGTCCGCGGTGTGGTACGTGACAGCGGAGCCCGTCCCTGTGAGGGACACTGGGATGCTGCACAGGGACACATCTCCAGCACCCAGCCAAGTGATGGGCTCTGCTGGAGGAGCAGCAGAGGAGGGTGCTGGTGGCACAGGACGATGAAGAGCACCGCAGTTGCGTTCAATGAGACAGAGCAATGCTCTGAACTGAACTTTTTCAGGTTAGGTGAGGGTGCCCATTCACCTGCTGTATTGGAGTGCTCAGATGGGCACTTAGGGGAATAAAATGAGTATTCGGGTGCCTAAATGCCTGCCTGAAAATTAAAACTTAGAACTGGGTGCCTTAATTTAGACAATCAGGTTTCAAAATTAGAGTGAGAGATTGCATGCCTGAGTATAATTTAGAGAGCAGGCTCATTATGGATAGTTATATTGTTTAAGAAAATCCTTCCTGACTGAAAATGAGGCAATGACCAGACTGTAAAGACTGAAGAAAACTGTGATGGTGCTGGGCAATTTTCTTGATAAGATGAGCCACTAGATAACACTTTGCATAGTAACATGATGGACTGAATATTTCCATGCTACATTTTAATTTTCTGTCTTGGTAAAGCCTATTACGGGCTAGTGCCAGGCAGCCCACGGACCATAAAGCTAACTAGGCCCTTCCTAAAATACCTGCCTTCCTGATAAGGCAGGTGGTCTCTAGCTACATTCTCATGCATGAGAGCAGAAGAAAGGAAACGTAAGAGAAGAAAGAAGAAATAAGCAGAGAAAGGAAGACCACAGGACAACAGAGAGAGAGAGAGGGAGGGAGCTGGAAGCAGGCCAAGGCAAGATGTGGTGAAGAGGAGGCATCACACATGAAGGGAGGGCTATAAGGAGGGACACTAAGAAATCAGGAAGGGTGAACAAAGTAGCAGTGGGATCTGATGAGATAAAAATTGGTGAAAAAATAAATGTGGGAACTGGGTAGAAAAGTGTAGTGAAGCTCAGGAAGATGGAGAAGAGCAGAAGAGAGAAGAACAGGAGAGGGCCACTTGGGAGGAATTAGAACATAATTATCCACTCATAAATTCATACAATATAAAATAGCAGTATTTCATTCAGAAAGAATGTTCCACGTGTTTTCCCAAGCAACAGCCTTCAAAGTCAAGAGAGAAGAAAGAACAGGGGAGAGCAAACAACACAACTGTATGTTTCAAGTTGGCTTCTTATATTTCAGAGATTTTATGTATCTGGCATTAAATATGAAAACATAGAATAACATCTTTTGTTTGTGCTATGAGGGACAGTTTCCACTGATTAAAGAATTGAATTTAGAAGGAGATGTGGCTCTCTGTCCAAACAGAAAATAGCGGATATAGATTTCTTACATTACACTATTTATCTATCTCCGCTTAAGAAAATAAATACACACATCTACTGGAATTTCCTTGACCATTTATCAGCATTTCTCCCTGTGATGTGGATCTAAATGCTGCATTTTCTCTTCCTTTATGCTCCAGCTGGAGAATGACCAAGGATGTAAGATTTATCACAAAATACTGCAATGTGCAAGTTACTTGCACCAGCATATTTTGGGTTGGGTTGGTTTTTTTGGGATTTGTTTTTTTTTGGCATTTTGTAGTGTGTTTGGTTTGGTTTTGTTTTAATTAATTTTTTAAATGACTTGTTAGTTTTTAGTGAAAGCAACTAATTCCAGTTAAGTTGAATGTTTTTCATGAGAATGCATAACAGCCATGCCCAGTGTAACTGCAGGTGTAGGGGGAAGCTTCACTTCATCCTGCCAGCCAGCAGCCTGTTTGCAACTGCTGGTATTTCAGCAGTGCTGACTGGTTGGTGTTGCATCTCCACTGCAGCATCCACGCAGCTCAAGTCACTAAAATACCTAGATCCGGCAGATCCTTGATGGTTTCACTCTCAGTCTGCTTGAGCGGCCCTGAATGTAACCTCGAAAAGTGCATGTCTGCATAGATTGTATTTGCCTTTCTTTTGTAAAAGCAGATAAATAGGGGAGACAGATACACTGGAGCAAAAAAAAAAAAAAAGATGTTCCCTTGTCCTGTTCTTCAACCCCTTCAGACTCAACAATCTCTAAACCTTAGGAAGAAAGTCCAACAGATTTTCAGGAGCCGGTGTACATGAGGAAATACAAAAGAAGCAGATCAAATACTGAGGAACCTTTTTCTTCCTTTGCTTACTACCTTTTGTTGCTACCTTTGCCTAAAGTCAGCAAAGCCTGGTTTAATATTACAACACAAGTCAGCGGTCATAGAGGTGCTGTGTAGGTAATGCTTACTGATGACTTCTGGGCAGCAAACAGAGTGAGCTAGTCTGAGCACAAAGAGAATTTTTAGCCTTTTTCTACTGCTGAGGTGTCCTATGTTTCTGCTGTGGCTCTTGGGAATATTCTGCTTAGGAACCAGTCACATAATGATGCCAGAAACAAATGACTTGAGGAGTGTGAAGACTCAAAGAATTAGTAAATGTGTAAACCGACAGGATGGTGGAAATGCAGCACACTTTACCGTCACTTACAAATGATAACAGAAAATTACTGGGTGCAAATGAGTCTCTAATTATAGCCCACTCCCCATAGCTAACATATTGGCAGCATCATCTTCACAAAACATTTACGTTTCCCGTAGGGATACCTGCATCTGTTTTGGAAAAAGAAATCACAGTTGCTTGGAATCTAGAACACAGCAAATTCATAACAACAGAACAAATTGATCTAATTTAGCAATAAGATGGGTCATTTTTTAAAGGTGAAAATCAGTTTACAATTTCCATCTGCTCCCATGGAAGTCAAAATATATTTTGACTTTCATATCTGGATCTGACAATAACAATCCATAATACAAATGGTAATAAAATTTCCTATGACAAAAAGGTACCTAGAAATACAAGCAAACATTTATCAGTTCCCTCTCTCACCTCACCAAATGGGGATGTTTAAAGTTAGATACTTCTGCCCAAACCTGCCATAAATGAGCTCTGCAGCATCGAAATGCATTTCCTCTTTAAAATGTGATTTTAGGTTCCCAATTGCGGGTTCTTGACTTGGAAAACTGGGAAAATGTCACTGTCATACAAATAGCACATTTGGCTTCTTCTCCAAGGGTTGGTGTCTGATTTCTGTGCATAAAATGAGGCAAGTACCTTCACAGCCTTTCCCTGCAGCTGTTTAGTGGCCTCTCCAAACTGCTCCCTGTTTTAGAGTAGCTGGAAACTGTACATCCAGCCATTCCCAGGAAACGGTGAGGAAAAAGAGTGCTACTTCACTGCAAAAACAGGTACAGAGCTTTATCCTAGCAAGTGCTACTAATCCTCCGCTTCTATCAGCACTTGGATTTGCACACAAACCACAAGACCAAGTGGCGAGGTGAAAGACATAACTCAGGCATATCCTACTCAGCTCCAGCCATAGAAAGTGCCAGTAGAAAAATCTTGGAATTCCTAAGCTGAATTTTTCTTACCAAATCAAGCTTAACAATTTTATTTTTGTATTGATTGCCTCTTGCATTCTGAGGTCCTTGAATGAAGGGCATTTTATAAATGTAAATTTGATGGACTGATGCATGTATATTCATGAGAATGTAGCTGGAACTGAGTAGGTTAGTGTTAGTTTACACTCCAATTTTGTCAATAAGAATCAGGAAAAGGAGGGATTAATGGTTCACTCTTATAATCTAATCATATCAATGCCATCCACTAACCTGGACAATGCAAGAATATGTCTACTATGTCAGCCATGTATTAATAATGATTTTCCAAATCTGCAGTTAACATTTAGAACATGTTGCGTGGGTTCTGGCACTTGTTTCCATCTACCATTTTCTGCAGAAACATTTATGTATAGCAACATGCAAACAATTCAGTGTTCATATCACAGAGGGAATAAACTATGAACATGAAGAAAATATGGATAAACTACATAACTGAGCTATGGGTAGACAGCAGGTATTCATGGCTGTAAAGAAATATAAAATGAGAACCGGAATTGCAATGCAGCAGGGTTCAGGCATGTTTGCCGAGGCAAGGCTCACAGAAAAGTGCATATATGCCTCTTGCTAAGCCCTATGGTAAGCATGGTAACACCCCTAGCAGCAAAATCTATGCTGAGGGCTTTCCACAGTGCGGAGCTACTCTGGTGGTCCACCATCAGCACTCACCGTAGGAGCACTGACATACACTGTATGTTGATGTCTTATCATCCAGGCTGTCTAACCTTATCTGGAGCAGAGGCACAGTGATAACATGGATGGCTGCTGGTGCCCCGATGGTGTTACTGCCCAATGCTTGCGTGATGGCCCTGCCTCTGATTGCCCCAGTGCTGCTATCACTGGCAGTAGGACAACAGCAGGAGATGTTGCAAGCAATATTATCCCACTTCTCAACCTCCAGACTGCCCGTTTTCCTCAGTGCAAGTCTGTTTTTTGGTTGGTTGGGGTTTTTTTTAATTGAACTAGCTTTTAACCCAACTTCCCCTGAAGTTCTCGGGTAGGAGAGATCTTTTGGCTCCAGCCAGAGATAATGCTTTGACCACTGTGGAGAGGAAGTGTGCATCGAGCCTGACATCTGTCAGAGCCTGTAGCCCTCCACTTGTCTCTGCCAGGAAATGCAGTCCAATTTCTATGCTCCTGTGGTCTAACTGACAAGCTGATTTCTCAAGCTCCTTCATAACCCTTGATGCTAACATCCTTCTTTCTCAGGGACATTTCTTACAAATCAAAGTGATATTGCAACTCCCAAGGCTGGCGTTGTAAATGTGACAGTGGTTCTTGTTCTAATGTTTTTGGTCCCAGTTTTCACAAAGGCATCAGGGACATGAGTCACAGCAGGCGCTGTTGCTGCTGCTGCTACTTCTGTCACCAACACATAGACCAGAAATTGGCTGGAGTTAGATGACACCACAACCTCAGGCCTCTGAGAGCCACTGCCAACTTCACAGCTAGATGAGAATTAATGGAATAGTGGAAAATTAAAGTCCATGTGCCTCTAGTATTGTATTATATTACAACAGTGTAAAAATGGCCCGAGTGACCTCATGGAGCCCTTGTATGATGAGAATACCCTTGTGAAGCTACAGCTGTTTCGACCTATTAAACGTTCATAAGCCAGACATGATTTTCCTTGCAATGCTTCTGCTAAATGAGTGGCTACGTATTGCATTAGCATTCCCAGATGCCCTCCCTTGGCTCAAGCAGCCTGGGGGTAAAAAGGCAGGAAGGCTCTGGGATGCACTTCTGAGCCTGAGAACTGCAGCGCAAATCACCCTAATTGTTTGTTAGATGAACAATGATCACTAATTAACATTGTTAAAATGTCATCAATGATCACTAATTAACATTGTTAAAAAATTGTTAACAAAGGAAATTTAACAATATCTTAATTAGGAAGGTTTTCTAATTTGTGATATAGAGCATGTTAGACAAACAAGGCACAACTCTCCCTTTGTTTTTCAACTCTGCAGCAGGAGAGATTACATGATATGACACAACACACTCTGCATTTGCTGTTTATCACTCTGCGTCCTCGACACAATTCTGCTATATAATTACAGCCAGGGCTAATTTTACCTGTGTTATTGTTTGCCCTGTAATTTAGAGAGAATGGGCTGTGTTGATGCTATGTGATTTACTATGGGCAGTCAATTGGCTTTTTGCCACAGGACTACTGCTCACATGTTACTGCAATGAAGTGCATGCATTGCAAAATGAAAAGAACCTTTTCAGTGTTTTAATTTACTTAATAATACAGTGTAAGTGTAGCAGCTTTCTTCAGGTTTTCTTTTTTGAAATGTAATTTATCCACAGCCACTAACCTTTCAGTGCTGTATTCTACTTCAAAGCCACTGTACATTGTTGGAAAAAGTCTCCTCCTATTATCTATTACTTAATTATTAAAAAGCGTCTACTCTGTTTTCATAAATTATCTATGTATCAGGGACGTTGGCTTATGAGGAGGAAAGACACACACCCACATGCATGCAGGCTTGGGGAGGTTACGAAGTTAATTATCCCTGATGGAAATTCAGTAATGAATAAAAAAACCCCTGATTTCATTTCACACAGTCCTGGAGTCAGAGAGTGAAAAGGTTTCGGGAACTTCCAGAGCAAATTATCTTTAAAAGTAGCACAGATAAATTGGCAAGCTCACCTCGGTTAAGCTCTGCTTGGCAGAATATTCCAAATATCTGACATCGTTCCTGAAGGGAGTGTATTTATTGCATGATGCCAAAGTCTGTCTTTGTTGGACTCCTGTTATTGGAGCAGGGGGAACTTTATTTGCCTATTCATGCCTATTTTCCTGATATCTTACCTAACCCTCTCCTGACTCAGCTTCTGCCATTTCCTAGAATCCTGTCACTGGAAGAGACCAGTGCCTGCCGCTCTGCTTCCCCTCATGAGCAAGCTGTAACTGCAATGAGGTCTCCCCTCAGTCTCCTCCCGACTGAACAGACCAAGTGCCCTCAGCCGCTCCTCACACGGTTTCCCCTCAAGGCCCTTCACCATTCTCATTACCCTCCTTTGGACACTCTCTAACAGTTTAATGTGTTTTTCATATTGTGGCACCCGAAACTGCCCCCCGCACTCAAGGTGAGGCCGCCCCAGTGCAGAGCAGAGCGGGACAACCCCCTCCCTTGCCCGGCTGGTGATGCTGTGCCTGATGCACCCCAGGACATGGCTGGCCCTCCTGGCTGCCTAGTCTGACAGCTGGAGCACCTCTCTGAAAAATGACAAACATGGTTTCAAATTTCCCCCAGGTGCAAGGGAAGTCAAGCTTCTGACATTCCCTTTTGCTTTCCTTGCACGTGTCAAGTGCTGTGTCTGGGGTTGCACCAAAGGTTTCTTGTCCCATCGTTTGTTTTCAGAGTTTGGTTTAGGAAGTATAGAAAAAAACCAAAATGTTAAAATTCTGTTTAATGTTATTTTTTGTGTTTTAATTCCTTGCTTAGGGAATAAAACTATCAAAAGTAATTATTCTCAAGGTCTTGTCTTGCCTTCCTAAAGTGCTACTGAAAATTCAATAACACTTGTTTTCTTAAGAGTGACATTGTTTGGCTCCAGTTACATAGAGACAGTTACTTTGTCCCTTCTCTCTGTGCTTATCACTCCCTCATGAAACACATTGCATAAAGCCATTCTGATATTTGTTCTCAGTTAGGTTTTGGAAAAAAGAGCCTGCCTTTTTTATACCATTGTTAAAGTGGCAGTCTGATGTACTTTGCCTGGAAGGTTCAATTTTTCAAGCTTAGTTGGCCATGTAAGTTCTAAAAACAATATGTATAATTGCTTTAATTTGGCCTCTGAAAATTGTTTTAATTTTTTTTGTGTAAAAACTTTATAATTTAAAACTCCGATCTTGACTTATCCTGTTTGCCAGCTGTTGATTTTATTGTTCAGGTGCTACAATTATATTCTGAGATTCTTCTGAGAGGATATTCCAAAATTTTAAGTTTACTGTAACTACAAAATGGTCCTTCACACACCAGACCACATACTCATTATTTTTATTCCTATCAGGTTCACCACCCCCTTTCATATATCTCAAAATGCTCTACCTGTCTTTCCAAGCTCTCCTGACTCCCTGTGTTAGACTTTTTAACAGCTGGGACTGTCACCTCTTTGATGATGAAGATACCCATAAGCATGATGAAGATACCCATCTTTCCAGCTACATGAGCTGCCTTTACTGAAACAGCACCTAAGATCCTCTTATTTATTTATTTATTTATTTTTATTTTTCACTGAATATTCACATTTTTGCCAAACAGTAGGTGTGTTGGGTCCTAAGGATTCAGAAGAATGTCCTTCCTTGTCCTCCTACCATAATCCAGTTTCACTGGCCTGTTCGTATCTATCCTACCCTGGCTATAGATGTCAAAGCCAGCAACAAAAAGCAGTTTTGAGAAAATATTCACACTTGTTTCCCCTCTATACCTATGCCTTGGGCTTGATACAGAAATAAAGGGAAATTTAAGGGAAAAAGTTAATAAACTGCTATGTGAAATACACTATCACGATATAGTCACTGAAGAGATATTTAGAATATGGTTTAAAATTAGACTTTCCTGCTGCATGTTCAGTTATTATTTTTTATGGTTACCACATCGAGTTACTTTTTTCCAAGATTCTGTTATATTGTCATTCCAGTTCCTGTATGACACAGATGAAATTTAGTGCTGATTCTTAACATGATGCTACACTAACTACAATATTAACAACACACAAAAGTGCACAGAGGCACCTGTGAACATCATCCTTATTTTCTGGGATTTTGCTATAGAAACCTGAGTGTTTACAGTGGCTACATTATTAGCTTTCTATAAAATACCCTTGCTTTTTTGTTTATATGTGAACCCTACAATACTTTCTATTTTCAGGATTTTACTTTCCCTTCCCTTATTTTAGTGACCAAAAATACCCATGAACTACATTAGTGTGCTATTTTATACAGTACTGCTAAATCTACAGAATACAGTACACAGTGTTCAGGAAATAAATAAAAGATTATTTTTTAAAAACAAGGAACTACCGTAGCTTTCAGTTTTCTCCCCTCACATTCAAATAGGGAAGGAGACGGGAAAAGCACATGAGATCTTTCTTTCTCCCATAGTGTCAACATTTCCAGAAATTTAAAATAATTATAGTTTACCAGGAAGAGGTGAGTGAGAGTGCTGGGTAAGGGCGGGTTGTGCTGGGATCAGGATCAGCACTCCCCCAGCCAGTACTGATACGCACCTTCTTAAGGGAAATCCATGGTAGCAAAGCCACCATTTGCAAACTGTTATTTCAACGTGAGGTAAGGGAAATATACTTCAACTCCTTTCACCAAACTCCCTAATGCATCTCATACACATTTATCACCATAGAAATATATTGAAATAAAATATAGTATGAACACAATGATTAATTATAAGCTGCTGAAATGACATAAGAATAAATATAGGGCAGTAATAATGTACCTGAAAGAAACATAATGTATACACATATTGCAGACAGATGGGAAAGGTACCATTAAAACTACTGGGTGCTGATGTAGGATGGCAATAAAGGTTCATCTGGGTCATCATCAGGCACAGATGGTGTAGGAACGGGGAAGCAAAACAGTTTCAGGTGCAACAGGTTGAATTCCACTTGAAACAGGAAAGGCAACTCCAGTGGGTCTGTGGGTTCTTAAGAAAAACCCCATGAAGTTAATTATTTTGTTTGATTTTTGTGTTCATGTATTTCTTGATGAACTGCAATAACGTTGGTAATCTTTATATTCAAGCTTCAGTTCGTGTTCAGATCTAACACAAAGAGAATTAGCAATAGGTCTTGTATAAGATCAATTTAGAAAGATTTTTAACTTTTCACTGTCATTCCACATTTGTAATGCCTTCTCTCTTCATCTACTGCTCTTCTTCAGTGGGTTCAGCCTCAGGTAACTCTCTTAAATAGCCATCTCTTTTCTTTCGTCAAATGCAGTTTTCATCCAAGACTTATTCTTTGAGCTATATGATCACCTTCTTCCTCAGACCCTCCAGATCTGTGAGTGCGCTCCTTCTGCATGGCTTTCCAAACACCATTAATTGTCCTGCTGGTTATCAAGTCCCACGCAGCAAGAATGTTTTCCAAGACACATCAGATGTTGAAACTCTTCCAAAAACTCGCTTGACTGGTGTCCTGCTTGCCTTGTCCATCACGCCAAGTAGTTGCATCATTGTTTGTCGTAAATAAAACATTTTAGAATTAGTAATCACTCATCGGGCTGGGGCTTGCGCAACTAAGGTGGTGGCAAAAACACAACTTCAGCATGTGGATGCGAATCACCTGGGCGAGATAAATGGATAAGGGTGTTCCTGAGGATCACCAAGGCTTGTAATACTGAAAATGCTGGAAACCACCCTTGCTCTTTTATTTGTGAGCTAGTGGACACGTGGCCCACGTAGGTCACGTAGGCCTGCAATACCCTCGGGTTTTGTGGGTGGGAGCAAGCAGCATCACCACCCTAAAATACATAAGCTGGGCTGTGCTTTGCACCCTTGAGTCCTGGCACTCCTCCCCTGAAGGGATAAAGGTTCTTTGTGGTGTGGATTTCCAGAAGAGCCCTCCTTCAGCTCTGTTGACCACCCGCTGCTGCTTGTAGCAATGCCATGTAAATTTCAAATTGCTTCTGCCGAGTACTACCAGAGTATAGTCGGAGAAAGCTCCGATTTTCATCCTCCATATGCACTGAGCATGTTTTTTTAATCAATGTCTTCCATCAGTTATCTTCCTGGATAAACCACTTGAATTTTATGCTGGGTTTTAATGAGTCAGTCTTTCAGTTTATTGATCTATATTAGATTCATCCTCTTTTACACACAACCAAGAGCTGATGCAGATTCACCATTTGTCTGTGTTCTTTGCATCTCTACCTTTGTTTCTGAGGATAATAGCCTTCCTGAACGTTTTATTGATACATTCCCTCAGAGTTTAAACACACTTTTCAATGCCTCTGGGCTTCTGGAGATCATAGAAATGTAAATGGTTTGGGTTGGAAGGAACCTTAAAGGTCATTTTGTTCCAACCCCCATGCCATGAGCAGGGACACCTTTCACTAGACCAGGCTGCTCAGAGCCCCATCCAGCCTGACCTTGAACACTTCTAGGAATGGAGCATCCACAACCTCTCTGGGCAGCCTGTGCCAGTCTCCCACCACTCTCATAGTGAAGAATTTCTTCCTAATATCTGATCTAAACCTGCCCTCTTTCAGTTTGAATCCATTTTCCCTTGTCCTGTCACTACATGCCCTCATAAAAAGTCTCTCTCCAGATCTCCTTCAGGCCCCCTTAATGTAATGTAAGGCTGTTCTAAAGTTTCCCTGGAGCCTTTTCTTCTTCAGGCTGAACAACCTCAGCTGTCTCAGACTGTCTTCATAGAAGGGGTGCTCTAGCCCTCTGATCATTCTTGTGGCCCTCCTCTGGAGATGCTCCAGCAGGTCAGTGTCCTTCCTGTGGTGTAGACCCTAGAGGTGGATATATCGCTCCAGGTGAGGGTCTCATGAGAGCAGAGAGGGGGAGGATCACCTCCCTTAACCTGCTGGCCACACCTCTTTTGATGCAGCCCTGGTTGTGTGCTGGAAGACTGCAAAGTAGAAGAAATCTCCTAGACTGCATGGACACATGACTTGAACTCCTGCAGCTCTCTCAAATTCACAAGCAGCCCACAGTCCATCTTACACCGAAGCTGGAGTACATGGCGTGCACTGCCATGCTATTGCAATTATTTGCAATTTCTAATCTTTTCATTGTTTGGTGTTTTTTTCCCCTAAACCATTCCTAAAGCCTATTCAATGTTTCTGAGTTTTGTGTCAGGGGAGGGAAAATGGCTTAAAAAATAAATTGTGCGGGTATGAAATTAGCCATGAGGAGACTGTTTTTTGGAAGGATGTCTGTGAGAGCTTTTCAGACAGGAGTGAGGTGCCAGGTTTGCTGAGCACACAGCTCCTGCATGCCATTCAGGTGGATTGCTGAATGTGCAGGATGATTTATTGAACAAAGAGCAGAGAGTGCAAGAAGGAGAGATATGCCTCATTTCCTAGGACACCTGGAAAAGGTCAGGTTGAGGGCTGGTAGAAAACTGTCCAGTTATGCTTCCAGAACAACATTGCTGAACTGGTGCTGTGTGGCAGAATGAGCTCCCGCTGAAATCCTGGAGCTGGGTCACAGCCTTTTGAAATTAAACCCCAAAGGGAGACTGCTCCAAAGTCTTCTCGCAATAATGAGAAACAAACCTAAAGGCCAGCCTGTGTGATGGTGTCATTTTCCATATTTAATTTACATCATTTTAAATAAACTAAAACTTAATTTCCAACTGAAAGATCGAAGTGAAGCTTGGAAGAGTTTTGCTACTACTGGAAGAGATACCTGAACTTTTAGAAACTTCACACTCTTCCAAAACAACCATTTTCTGATGATGTAGCAACCTGTCCACTGGGGATAATTTATAGGTGTTTTTTCAGGAAAAAAACCCCAACCAATGTAGCAGCAGAGAAGAAATATTACTCACAAAAATAATATATGTCTTCTGCATTTTACATGTTGAAAAGGTAAATTCCACTTCTGACATTCATCCCAGAGCCACTTTAAAGGCAACCCACAGACTCAACAGGGAGAGAGAAAACACTAAATCATAATTACCTCATAAAAGGGGAGTCTGTTTCTCTGAATGCCTGAGATCTGGTTTTGCTTCACAAAAAATATCATAAATATATTGTCTTCTGCTCACATTTATTTAAGGCCAATTAGTGCTTGTATTAAAAAGAGTAAGAAAGAAAAACAGAAACACCACCGTCCAAACTTTGTTGTCATTCGTCTAGATCTGAAACTCTGATTCTCTGCTCTCATTAAGGAGCTGTTCATTAGAGAACAGCATGTTCCACAGGAGCTGAGGTCTTACATTAACAGTGAACTATGGAAAATCTTTCCCATTTGGCAGCCCACATTAACATTTCTTCTGCAAAGGGATTTCTTTTAATGCAATCTAGTGCTCTATGTGTTACTGTACAGAAGGAAAAAAAAATATTTTTCAGCACAATCTTGACTTGTCTTTAATATCCCACAGGGTGACATCTGACACTGTACTGAGAGGATAACACCTCTCTGGGTAATCTTTCCAACAGAGCTTGAAAATGAGCAGTCTGTGCCATTAATATGGCAAATGTAATTAGCAGAGCAGTATGACTGATCATTTTTTCTTTTTCTTAAATCAACATTTCCTAAAGCTATTTCTCCAACCGAAGTTACTCCAGGCAGTGGTGCCAGGGAAAGCTAAACTTGAGTGTGCCCAAATAGGTTGTTGTTTTGAAGCACAGGTAGGAAGATCAAAGGTAACGTAGCTGCCTGCTTTGGATCTGATTTCTAGATAAAGTTAATCCTCCAGTTAGTTACCAAGAATTAAAAAAAAAAAAAAAGTGAAATTAGTCATGCCACAATAATGTTTTAAGGCAAGCAGACTTTTTTTTTGGCTTTAAGAAATAAAATGAAAGGAGTTTGAGTTGTGTTTCTTCGACAGTAGAGAGCAAAATCTCCAAGGGAAGGATGCCCATGTTTGTATGTTCAGATATGCTGGGCCTCTGGTTTTGACTGCTTTGGATATAATCACACAGTGATCACACTTCTGTTTATTCTGGTCATGTCAGAGGGGCCCTTCTCTTTGCAGGTGAGCCTGGAGTCAGAGAGACCAGTGGCACAGACATATCCCACCACAGTGTTAGAATTCACTGGAGATGCCTTCAGAAGAGCTGGGACCTGCCACTGGCATTTCCCTGAACACACCTGGCCTTCCTAGGCAGGGCTGTGATGGGAAAGGGAATTGGTAAAGATGATGATTGCTACTGAAACATGAAAGACTGTATGTGGCCAGTCACAGAATCACAGAATCATTAAGGTTAGAATAGACCTCCTGGATCATGGAGTCCAACCTTTGACTGAACACCAGCATGCCAACTTAACCACAGCAGGAAGTGCCACATCCAGTAATTTCTTGGACACTTCCAGAGATGGTGACTCTACCACCTCCCTGGGCAGGCCATGCCAACACTTAACCACCCTTCAGGGAGGATAGAGGATTGGCAGCAGCACATCCTGGTATGTTGAAACCACACTGGTTCTGTGCTGATGAGACAGTCCTGTTTCCTTACAAAACACAGGTGCTGGTGGGGAGGTGAGATGTCCTGCCTTTTAAAAAATGTCTGAGACCCCGGGGATTACACTGCTATTCCACAAGCAGTGTAGTTGATTCAAGACTCAAGACCTGCAATTTAGAAGTACAAAGGCATGAATTTAATGTGGAAACGTAACTAGTGAGAGATACTGTACTCACCTAGATGAATGCAAAAGCCTTGGCTGAGGAGTAGATTATCACAGCGAAAAGAAAAACCTGGTAAATGGTCCATACATTACTAATAATTGCTCACTCTTTCCACTGGGAGAAGTAATCATAAATACATTCTACATTGCAAATACCTAGAGCACAGAGGCTAAAGGAGCAACATCATTAGGACTGTACTGATCATTACACCTGAGCATTGCTCTGCAGGAGTACTAATTCAAGACGTCTGGATTGAACAGCCTTTTAAAAAAGTTGAGAAAAAGAAAACAGTGGTTGAAAACAGTGGCATACAAGATGTATTTTAAAATGTAAGATGGATTTGGCACTGGCATAATAATAAGGAAGGTTCAGTGTGCCACTGAGAGCAGACAGCAGTGAGCCAAGCCCTTGGCCCTTTGGAGTCAAGGGCTGCAGCCTCCTTAGCAGAGTTGCAGCAAAATCTGCTGAGTCCAGGGTGAGATTAGCAGGACTGAGGTCTGCAGATCTGATGGACTATTCCCAGGTGCAGAGTCAAGGCGGGTGTTTTCACTGAAGTCCCACAGGTGGGTGGATTTGGATCTAATTTTCCTTATACTTTTCATTTGGTAGGAAAATCTGTTTAACCACTCTGCCTATAAAATTAGTGTATTTCCTGTCACATACAACTTTTAGACAAGCTTTGATGGACTTCCTCATATGTGAGCAAATTTTTAGTCTCATGAAGACAGACTATACAGCCTTTAATCTCTGATCTTTTGTTATGCAAGCTGTGGTGTCTGCTGATTTCCAGATGAAGGAAAACTGTCTGTCTGCTTTGATCCTTGATTATGGCAATTCTAGGTCCCAAAAATAAAGTATAACAATTAGGCTGAAATTAACTTCTGTCTCTTTCAAAAATAATTTTTAAAAGTTTGTGCAAAGTTTAATTGCCTCAATTCAGCAATAACACAATAAAGCAAGTTACATTTAAGCTGCAGTAAATGCCATATTCTTATTTTTCTTCCTTTATTGCTCCTTAAAAGGGTGCAGCAGAGAGGAAAAACTCTTATCATTTTTCTCAGGAACAATATAAATCTTTATCTGTTAATGTTTTAATGTTTATCAGTTAATTATAGATCTTTATCAACATAATCTTTATCAATTAAGCATTCCAAATGCAAAAAGTATTAGCACATATTCAAATTGCCACACATTAATATGCTACCCCCCCAAAAGATAAATTTTTAACATTTTCATTTAAAGAAAAATTATCAAACACCATCAATATCATATTTGCTCACATGATGGCATCATGCTGTGATTAAAGTCCTTGGTTTTGCCAACAAACTTTGTTGTTGCTTGCAACAGCTAAGGGACTACCAGCAGTCTTAGAGCTGCCATCCTGGCACTGGAGGCATGTGGGGGGGTAGAGAGGGTGAGGAGGAAGAAGGGTGAAGAGTAAAGGAAATATCCATTTGTGAGGAAAGAAAATAGCATCATCAGATGAAACAAAAAAGGCTGTGCAAATACGTACTTAGCACCAGAGGAAAAAAAAGTGCTTTGCTGTATTCAGCCTCTGTCAGAGGAGTGACAGAACAGTGAGTAATTACTTAATGAGCTTAAGGAAAATGTACCAAACAACTAACAAATAATACTTCTAAGAAATATTCCCAATTAATGTTGACCTGCCCTGATCATTGAGATGCAGGTGAGAAGGAACTGAGACTGCCTACATCCATATGCATAATGTTTCCTTCAGAAGGCCCTGCACAGGAAAAATGCCATTGAGTTAGTTTGTAGGCAGGTTTACCTGCCTGCAGGTAGGGCACGGTGTTTGTGTGCTCCACGAAAACATAAACAACCCCAGACAAAGATCAGAGGATCGTAATTCAGGGTGATGGAATCTAGGAGGCCCCGGGTCTAACCCCTTGCTCAATCATGGCCATCCATGGGATTAGACCAGTTTGCTCAGGGCTTTGTCCAGTCTGGCGTTGAGAACTTCCGAAGATGGAGACTGCATAGCCTCTGTGAGCAAGTTCTTCCACTGCTTGGCTATCCTCAGGGAAAAAGATGCTCCCTTAGGATGCAAGATCTTCAGGCTACTGGTGTTTTTTAGGTGCCTGGCATAACAGTGTCCTTGTGTACACTCAGGATCTACCACATCCACAGTAAACCAAGGCAAAATGCCAGTGATAATGGCAGAAATGTCCACTGATAACACTATTCTGCTGTGGAGCTGAGCCCTCATCCTCTTTGCAGGGGCAGGAAAAAGTGATTGAGTCTTGTTTGCCTGGAAGTTTCGAGTGTGAGAGCAAGGGCTTGGAGTCCCCAGCACAGCTCCAGCACCTCTCCAGCAGTTTGTCTTTTGGCACACTCATCACACTCGCTGTGCACACTGGCTCCTTGCTCACTCGCTCCCTTCCAGCCATGGCATCACGCTGCACCCACGTCCCTCACACTGAACCCTTGTCCCTTTACCTGCTTTTGGAGGACAATCCAGAGGGAAATATGCTTCTGCCATGCCAGTGGAGACAAGAGTTGGCTTAAGTAGCAAGAAGTCAAGAGCCCAGTAATGCTCACTTGGTGGCTCATGTTGTGGGGAACCAATGCTTAATGATAACAACAACTAATTATTTCACTGCTGATCACAGCATAAGCCTTCTGAAAGCCTTATCCATTGAAACTGAGTTTCCTAAGAACTAGAGGATGATGCTACCCCCACTGGTATATGGCTGTTATCTCTGATAGATTTTCCGGAATTGTGCTTACCTCAAATTATTTCAAGCAATTAAGTTCCACAAGTTGTGTTTTAATGATAAGTTCTTCCAGAATTAAATTGATTTTTCTATCACATCAGTTCCTAGGGGTCATAATCAGGAGAGATAACTATTCCCCCAGGCACCACACAACTTCCAAGAGTTATCCTCTCTGGAGAGCTGTGTGATCCACACCTTTGTGTATTTTAACTAACATAAACAGCCATGCTAGAGACCATGCAAAAAGGGCCAGGTACTGAGCAGGTTCATCTAGCTCAGTTGCAAACCCAGTACCACACTTTCCTTGATCCAGCAGCATGACTAACACATAGAGTGTCTTCATTTACCGAGGGAGGACCCATCTGTACTAACACAGGGCACAAGAATTACAAGCTGCTGGAGTACAATGCACCGATGTAATTAGTTCACTTGTAGCTGGCCCCTCGGTTTAACTAATTGCTCTCGGTTATACCCACCGGCCCCAAGCAGTTCCCCCAGAAGGAAGCAGCCACTGGGGCAGATCCTGACCTGCCGCGTGCATCCCAGGCGAGTGGCAGCACCGTGCCCTCCCACTCCTCTGCGGGGCCATGGGAGCAAGTGTCCCAGCCTCCGGCCCCCACGTCCCCTCCCAGCTGAGCTGATCCAGCAGGCATCCTTCCTCATTCCCATGTGAGGCTGACAGATCGGGCACTCTGCCAGCATCTGAGACACAATTACGGTCACACATGCTGGAAGTTGAGATAAAATGCGTGGGATTGATTTTATTTTTGGGGGGGGAAGAGAGGCAGGAGAGGGACTGGAAGGCTTTTAAGCAGTCAAGGCCTCTGACAAAACAGGATTGAAAGCTGTGCACTATATTTCATATAATTCAAGGCTGGACCGCATGCATGTGTTATTAGTTCTCAAAACAATTGTGTATTGCTATTTCTCTGTCCTCAGTGAGCTTTTCTGGCTGGAAGGCCAAAGGAATAGTTGGTACCAAGCCAAAGCAGTTTAGGAATTTTTCCTGAAGGAGGGAGGAAGAAATGTGAAGCAGAAAGCAAGGGCTCTTTAAGGGCAGTCTCTTCTAATGTTTCCTAAACTTTCCAGTATCTTCCCCTCAAAATTCTCTCTTTTCATAGCGAAACCTCCCCTTCTTCTCCCTCCATTTCAGGGACAAATTAACATTGGGACAAAGTGGTCTGTGTCCCAGCGGTGCCTGATTCTCACCTTCTAGGGCAGCCATCACCCAGCAACAGGACTGCAGCAGCCAGGGATGCTCTGACATATTCCTGGGGTCCTCATGGAGCAGCAGAAATAAGCTACCACAGCTTTGACAGATGTCTTACACTCATCTCTTCAGCTTAGGAGGGAGGTGAGGGAGGAGGAAAAAGAGGAGGAGAGCTGAAAGCTTTACAAAGACTATTCAAACGGGCTGCCTTTTTTTTTTTTTTTTTTTTAAACAAGGCAAGAAATTAAGTGGGGAAAATACTTTAAATCAAAACGTTTATAAATGTATAGCTTCATTTTAACCACAGCTTTGTTTCTCTGTCTGTCTCACACCATGTTTCCATTATTGTCAGGAGAATGAACCGCATGCATGCCAAATCAGGTCATTCACAAATATAGAACGAACGTCTGTCATTACAGATTTACCACTCCAACAATGGCATATCCCTTCTGTCTATAAAAATCCTGGTCCATTAGCAGGGCAAGCTCTTTGCATGTCAGCCCTTTAACACTCCATGCACCTCAACAAACTGGATATACAGCATTCCTTCAGAATGACAGCCTGTGCATTTGCTCCAAAACAATGACAGGACGTGTGGGTGATGTCCATCAACTTGGCAACAAAGCCAAATTTATTCATGCAAAAATTCACAGCACGCTGAATCCTGAGTGAGCTCTGCACAGATTCAGGGTAAGACCCAAACCCACAGCAACCATCACCCTCTCACCTTCTTTGGAGATGGTGTAAAATTGGTGATGCACAGAGAGAACCATGTCTCCAAGTGCGACATCTACATATCTTTTAAATTCCTCCAGGGATGGTGATTCAACCACTTCCCTGGGCAGCCTGTTTCAATGCTTGACAATCCTTCAGTGAAGAAATTTTTCCTAATATCCTGTTCAAACTTCCCTTGATGTAACCTGAGGCCACTGTCACCTCAGTTCCACTGCAGAGTGAAGGAGAGCCCAGGTCTCCAGACTGCCAGGTCTCTGCTTTAGCTTTGACTGCCTCCAGTGGTGCCAGTCAGCCCAAAGGTTAGGTGCTTCCTCATACCTATTCAGCTTCAAGACGAACCTGTGCTGTCTGAATATTCTCTCACAAGCTGCTTTGCCATCATGGAGAATTTCAAATTTACCCTAAACCAACCTGGGAATTCTCAATTACCTGGGAATTCTTTAAAACAAAGCATTGCCTCAGTGCAAAGCCTGATTTTTCACTGTGGAACCCTGTCCATTTTATGCTGGACAAAGCAAACTGTTCATATGGGGAACTTAGGCAGGGAGAGATGAGGCCGATTTCCAGACCTCTCAAGAACTAACCCTAAGTCTTACTGAAATGCCCAAAGATATGTTCATATTCCAATATCAAGATTAATGCCCAGATGAATAAAGTGGCCTCTCCTCTCTGGTCACACCAGGTTCTCACAGTGATGCCCCAACTAATTTCTCACAGTGTAGAGTATCTGATTTCCATTTTGGACCAACAAATATTCTTTTGACAAATACCCCAGTCAGATAAAACAAATAAATAAATACAAATAAAAAGAGAAAATACATTGCTTTTCCAGGAAATTGGTAGTGCATTTGAATCTGTGATGTGGAGATAGTGCTGTGCATCGTACAATGCAGCTAGTCTGAAATCCAAATTTTAACTTGAAAATCTCCACGGATTTATTTGCCATCATGGGGAGCAATTAGGCTTTCTCCAGTGGACAAAGCATCGCTCTGAGATTGTCACAAAAGCTAAAATCCACATATCAAAGAGAACAGTGGATAAAGCACCTGTTTAAGGCACTGCAGTTAAACCTTTGTGGATTTGTAGTTTTATTTTAGAGCTTCAAGGGATTTTTCATTTTTAAAAGGAAAAGAAGAAAGCAAGAAGCCCAGGTAAAGTATGCTTTTACTGACAACAATGAAGTTGACAATGTACAACGCTCCAGCTAAAGCTAAGCCTCTCTACAAATCACTTATAATCTAATAGGCAGATGTGCAGAATATAGAAGGGGAAGGGGGTGGGCAGAGCACTCAAGAACTTACTCAAGTTTGTTCCATTTCCTGAGGAAATCACAGGAGAATGCGACTCTTTAGTGAGGATTAAAAGGGAACGAAGAGTAACATGGCAACTAAGGAGGGAGGCAAATATTGCACATGGAGACAGCATTACAGAAAAAGGCAAGGGGAAGGCAAATAGCCATGGTGTTGTCTGGGTAGCAATACCATGTATGGCCATGTGTGACAGAGCCCAAAGAAAGCCTTTGGGTTTCTTCCACCCCTTTCCTTCTTGTGTGCCAGGAATTAATAATGTGGTTACTCTCATGGCTGTCCAGTGGTTCCTCAAGCTCTCCCACCAGCTGATTCATACTGAGAGACAGGTTTCAGGACAGATTGTATTTGGTAGGTCCCCACACACAGACACAGTAACCTCCATGAACACAGACCACGGAGCAAGCTTGGCTCTAAGTTCAATGCTCGGTACTGGAGAAAGGAAGGGAGGGCAGAAAAGCTGTAGGAATGGGGCCCAGCAGGATGCACTGGTTTAAACACCCTGATGCTTGCCAGAGGAGAAGGGAACCTGAAATTTGAATTCTTTGTGGAAATTACATGAGCAAGCCTCCTTAGATGCAAAAAAGGTCGTATAATAAACCCACCACAGCTGAAGAGCTCAAAGGCTGCTCTGCAATTCTGAGGGGGAAAATACAAAGATAAGGGGAGGAGCAAAGGACAGAGCCTTCAGCTGCGTCTTTACAAGACTTCATTTTGTACTTCCATGCCAATGCCACTCTTATGTGAAAGCCTTTGAAAAGCCACTAGTTTTTAGATTGCTTATCAGTATTTCTGATTAAACAACAAAGTACAATAAACAATACTAATAAGCTGTTTAAGCCAGCTGCAGCACTGTTAGGTTTATGAATATAAACAGACAGACCACTGAAACAACCAGAGGAGATCTTCCACTGAGGTAAATGGGCGCTGCCTAGAGCTGATGACAGATGGTTTTAGAGCAGGTCGGGCATGTGGTATCTGTGTAGCATCTTGTATCATATGGAAAGCAAATTTTCTTTCACGCGGTTTACTCCAGATGAAGAAAAAAAATCCTCTTTGATTTTATCGCCACACCATCTTCTGATCCCCAAAGGTGACAACAAATTAGCATAATTTCCTTCCGATTCACAGTGATAACCTTCCTCAGAAACACAGGAATGGGTGGTGAAAGTCTAAAGTCTTTACTGAGCGCAGACAGTTTACTTGCAAATGGCTCTGCTTATGAGCCACCCTCTCAGTCTGGCATAGTCTCCCACTCTTCATCATGTCCCTTGTAGCCCAAGGCTGTGAAAGTTAACTTTGATACTGGTGACAGATAGAGAGCGGCAATGGTGGAGGACACATCTGCATATTATACATATTATGCTCACACCGCCTGGCCACTCTGCCTTGACACCATCTCTGAAAGGGCACGTTCTAGCTGTGCGTCTCTTTGCAGCACCCTGAGAGAGTGTTTGGTAAAGCACAATTTTGTGTTGGGGAGCCATGAGATATCTGTTTGGTAGGGACTGGAAAGGAGATCCCTAACTCATTTCAGATGCTAATGATGTTCAGCCAGTATTAGCCCAGGTCAGCGATGAACTCCTGACCTGGAGGGGAAAGACTCTGCTGCTGGTTTGCAATCCCTTGAGCTGCTCAATCCCATGATAATGTCATTTCTGAAACAGCGCCAATGGAGCATAAAAGCAGCAGGCAGGACAGAAGGTATCAAATGCTAATAGCCACTCCTTAACAGAAGAAAGAGTCTAATCCCTGGCTTTGAAAAGCACTCAGCCCCCACATGCTAAAAAGAGGCATGTGGGAGAGCTCTACCCTGAGTGTGCCAGAGGACGTGGGACAGCAGATGCACATGTACCTGCGAATATACTTTTTCTGAATGCATGAGGAAACCTTATGTTCCCAGGCTTCCCAAGGAACAATTAAAGCAGACCTTTATTTCAAGGGCATTGCCAAATAAGTGACTTGTTTGAACTTGACTCAATCAGGAATTGAAAACATGGAAAAGAAAATAGGAGCAAGCAACCGGATGAGGCTCTGCAAGAGAATTCAAGTCTGACAGATTTATGGAAACCTTGTTTCCATATGGATCAGTAATGCTGCCTCCAGAGCTCCAGCAGCAGCAATCAATGAGAACAATGCTAGCTCTGGCGGATGTCTGCATGGTGAAAAAACCCCTCATATATATGTTTTTACATAGAAGCTAAGAAAATAGAAGTGCAGAACTTGGATGGCTTCCTTGTTCGTTTGCCACAGCTGGCGTCCCACACAGGGGGACACGGGGCTCTGCTCTGATGTACAGCTGCACTGGTGGGAGGAATCAAAAGAGTGAGCTGATTTACTGAGTTATGAAACGGTGGCACACCCTGCATGGAAATGAAAGGAAATATATCTGTGCAGGCAGTGAGAGCAAGGCTATGGGGGTCGGGTGGGAAAGCCAACGTCATTAGATGTATGGTCACACAGTTACAAAGTCAAATGGATTTACATGGAGGGTGAGAACTCATGTCCTGCTGGTGTGTAAATATCAAGCTGTCTGTAACCCTATTACACTTAAACACCTAGTAGTGATTGGAGTAATGAAACACACTACTGTCTCCGTAAATCCCTCTCTGTGTGTGCATACACGCACATATGTACTTCTGCTAATTGTAGATCTTTAGCAAGTAACGGTGATGAGGCTAAATTTGAGTGTGGAACAAATTCTGGTGACGTCAGTGGTCTAATACTGTGAATAAAGCTGGAAAGGACCATGGTGTTCCCCTCCGTCATCCACGCCTGGGGGTATAAATGGCAGCCAAAAATGGGCATGGTGTGTGCCATTCCTCCATTTGCCCTTTCCTGAATCAAGCATCTGCAAGCTTCAAAGAGGAAGGAAATTTCGTTTCTACTGGTTGGTCTGCTGAGTAAGAGGGAAAATTTGCAACTGAAGCAGAAGATAAAGCAAAAAAAAGGGTGGAACAGCTTGATTTCTGAGCAATGTAGGAAATCAAACTTTAGGAAAATGCATCATCTTTGCAGGAAAAAGCACTTCCTCCTTTATCTAGATCTTTAATCATGTCCCTATTCCCCACCCTTGGCATCTGGCCGTGTCTTATCCTGCATGAAAGGAAGTTCTGCTTCTTCCAAGAACACTTCCTCCTCCTGATTAATTCAGCAGTGCATCCACAACTTTCCCTGGAGTTTTTCCACAGGAAAACTAGGCTCAGAGATAACTAGTGCATCTCTGGCTCGATATAAATCGGAAGCTGGACATCCACAGCTGATTTAGAAAAGCAGACAAATCCAACAGTAAACAAAGCACAAGGAATGTTGCACATAACTCCAAACAGGCATTAAGAGGGCACCCAAGCATGCATTTGTTTTGCATAATGTTTTCAATCTGTTACAAAATGTGAACCAAACCAAACCAAATGAACCAAAAGAATTTATATCCATAGCTCTGTCCTGTGATGGAAATGTCAAAACCTGTGACCCATCCTTTCCCTGCAGAGTACTGGCAAAAGCTGAGTGGAACATACTGAACAGAGTGTCTTCCTCTAAGAAAAGATCTGGTGTCTAATGACAAGGTCGATGCTTAGAGCTGGTGTTGCAGCAGCCATGCTGGGATCTGCCAATTTCTGCCGCTTAAGTGTTTGACAGGAGATTTCACACACCCTGGCACAGAGGGTAACAGAGGTCCAACAGACAACAGAGTTAGTCTGGGTTTTCAGAGAGCCAGGATGAACTTCTTGAGACGTGGGGCAACCAGCTCAAATCCCCCAGGGCCCTTTCCGCCCTGAGAAAACTGGGAACAGTTGCAATACTTTTCCTCAAAAGCACATTGCAATGATGACACAGTATAAATTGGGATATGATTATGGTTATGAGGGCCATCTGATAGGCAGACATAAGAGATAGTCAGGCACCCAATACATCTCTCTAGCTTATATAAATGGATCCCCGAGGGCAATGAGCATGAATAACTTATGAACTGCCAATGCATCTGCTCCATAAAGAGAAAATACCATGAGTTTGGCTCACTGTAACCTCCAGAGTCAATATTCATGTACACGCCACCGGTCCAGTTAGTAACAGGGAAAAAAGCTTGTAGGTGCATGTATGCCAGTGGAAAAAGCTGAATAAAGGGGATAGGAAAATAGGAATCCCCACCTGTATTTCAAATGGGAGGAGAGTCTTGTATACCCTGTTTTTAATTACCTTAAATGGTGCTGCAAGACGAAGCTTCAGGACTGTTTGTCGTGAAAGTAAATCCAGGTAAACCTGTGACAGCAACATATGCATATAAATGCAGATGGAGACAGAATTGACAGGAAAGGAGGAAAACAATCCACATTTCTGAAGTGTCCCTTTCCTCTCCTCCACAATTATATTTTCATATATGGGTTTTACATCCATCTAATTCAAACATGTGCAAATGGGGTAGGCCCTAAGGCTCTAAGATAACCCGAGTGGAACAAAACCATATGAACGCACATGCAAATGCTATGGTTAAGTAGCATATGTTTTAGATACTGCTGAGATCCTATGTTGATATGAAGTAACATAAACCTCTTCTTTTCACTGCAGGCTGTACTCACTACTCATAGGTAATCTGTATAAAAATATGGCATGGTTTGGTTCCATATGAAACACATGTCATTTGCACATGGCAAATACTCAGAGAGGTGAAAGGTTAAAGACAGAACATACATGGAATCACAGACACAAGATGGTTTTCCCTTTGCAGCAGCCTCACTTGCTTTTCCCTCGTCTGGTAGAGCACATCAGGTTCTGCTACCTTTGTAAGGTTACAGTTGTTTTTTAAAAAATGTATTTATTTATTAATGACTGGCTACACTCCCTGAAGTCTGAGAATAGAAAAGTTCAGGGCAAGTCACAAAGCAGGGAGTTGTACCTCAGTGCCAAATAAGGGAGGGAGAAAATACAGATTCAGGGAAGCAGCATCATTTCCACACATCAGGCTGAATCCTGCTTGCATGCATGTAGTTCAGTACAGTCACTGGAGCTTGCTCAAGCCTAGCAAGGATGGCTTGATTGCTAAACTTCTACTGAAAGAATTTTTTTTTTTTTTTTGTTCTCTGGGTGCTAGAGAATATCAGAAGAATAATCTGAGTTTGATCACAAACAGAATTTAGATTTCAGATCCAAACAGCTCCAGCCTTTGTTAGGTATCTGGCTCTTGCTTCAAACCTCTCCCAGCAGTCAGTGCTACAGTTGTAGTGCTATGATGAAATAGAACTGTTTGAAGAGGTTTGTATGGAGCCTTTTTCCACTGGAACTTGCAGATCTGTAAAATCAAAATGCTTTACAGAATCAAGTAATATTTTAAAATTATAGTCAAGGAGAAACACAAGACTTGTGACAGACTCCAAGGAAGCTGCTTAGACCTCTTGGAGGAAACTGTTGCCTTCAGAAATCCTGAATTTTCTTTCTGAATGTTTTCTTGCTCTGCAGGACAACACTAAGTCTCAAAATCCTTTGTGAAACAGCATATGTATTTTCTATCCACTTCTAAGAGAAGAATAAATAAAATGCTGCAAAGAACATACTTGTGCCTGCTTATATAATATACAAAACTCTTGGAACTCAGGAAAAGATAAATTAATGTGACACTACTGGAAAAGAATGAAAGATCTTTCACTGCTTTGAAGTTAGTAAGAGGTTATATGTGTATTTTTTTTCTAGCTGGGGTTATGTTACATTAAAGTATATTAAAACATTACATCAAATGCTTATTTTTTAATTTAGGAGAGATGGGTGTAGGCCTTTTGAAGCAATATTTGGAACAACCGTTTTCCCAAATATCATACTCTAGTGATTCCAGTTGCATTTTGCTATCTCCTACTATTCAACCAGACCAGCTTAGAAATGATATATAGTATATATGACAGCATTTTAGTCTGCTTTCAAAAACCACACAGAACTTTGAGCCTAAGCTGTAGCATTTGCTTACTCTAACTTGATCATCTCTTTAGAAGTATTTTACTAAATGAGTAGCCAGAAACAGACCCTCAGCTAGCGCCAAACAGTACTCTTTTCATGATCTTCAGTAATTTTCATTTTCTGGCACCGCAAAATGGCCTAGTGGAGAAAGTCCCGTGGATTGGCAATTCAAAGCCTATTGACATTAGGGTTTGCTTTTTTTCGTTACCTTTTGCAGATCTTTTCAGAGCAGTCCACAGAGACCTAGGGATTGACAGACCACAGGCTGAAAACCGCATTTCAGTAGAGCTGCACCAATTTACAGCAGATTAAAACCCCAGGTTTTAAAGCTGGCCAATGGCAATCAAATTAAATCGCTGAACAGGAAGCACTGCCGGAGGATTGCACAGCCGGCGCACAGTGGGCTTTGCCCAGCACAGGTTTATGTTGGAAGGGTGGAACACTGTTCCATCCCTCTTCTTGCCTGGGGCAATAGAAAAGTTCCTGCAAAACCAGAAGCTCTAATTTAAAATAAATTTGAGGTATAGTCATTCCTGGCCCAGACTAATGCCTATGAGCTCCAACAGAGTTGGAATGAGTGGCCCAATACAGGTAATGGTCTTTAAGTTTATTGCCCTTCTTGCTGTGAAGACATCTTTTGAAGGCATCAACCAAGCATGCCACAGTGCTGAGGCTGCATGAAAGCAATTAAAAAGACACTGATGTCCAGAAGCTGCAGAAAAAGCAGCTGCTGCAGTGTTTGCTGATGAGTTAACAGTCAGGGCCATAGGTGTGAGATCCACACTTTCCTCTCCCCTCTATTTTTCCATGCTCAGCCCTCACTGGCTGAGGTCTAGTGTACCACATCTCTCCCAGCTTTTTATCGTTACCAGTTTCAGTGGTTCTTCTCGGGTCCTGCCTAAATCTCATGGCCAGGTCTAGTTTCACAGCACTAGTTTCTGTTTCCACCCTTCTTTTTGTGGTGGCAGTGGGGACACTGAGGCTTATGGTGGGACTGGCTTCCTAACTCTTTGTTCTAACCTTCATCCTTCCTCCCTTTTGCCTGGCATTTGGCCTGCCCTGGTTTCTGGCAGGAAACTCACCTCTGCTCACACTCAACTGCTCTTGCAGAATACATGACCACTCTTCAAGGAGGACCCAAGTTGTCTGAGGGGAATCATGATTCAGGAAGAAGCTAGAGTAGAAAACAATGACCAGAGAAAAGGAATGCAAATGGGAAAGGTGAAACATCTTTCACAGAAGATCTGGCTTCCAGAAAGATAGGGGAAAAGCCACTGCTAGAGGGAAGAGAACAGTAGCTGTCTCAGTAGCACTGATGATCTCCCTTATCCAGAGGTGAGAGGTTTGATGTGGTGGAAAAAGAGACACCCAGCTAAGGAGGAAGCAGACAGGCAGGAAGGGTGACCTGACAAAGGAGATAGGGGTCTGTGCATGGGAAGCAGAAATACTAATTAATAGGAAATGATGGCCAGGGAGGAATGGCACAGTATTTGTGCCAGAGCAAATGGTACATGAGAGGGGAAAAGCAGGAGGCAGCATCGGTGAAGCGATGGAGGCTAAGCCATCCTGACGCAGCCACGCTTGCAGGTGAGATCTGCCCCAACAGGCTCCTAAAAAAGCACCTGGCCTTTCCAGAGCTGTGCAGCATGGAAGGATTTCCTAGTAATAGCATGAATTCAGGAGACAAATACCTCACCATTATTCTAGCATTTTTCACACCCAAGAGGATCTTTAGCTGTGGACCAGCAGTGGCACGGACTCTCGCTTTTTGATTAATCTTTCATACCATCTGCTCTCCCTCCACCTATCCATCATCTTGCTGCCTGACTGATGATTACTTCAGAGTGCAAATCACCTAACATCATTCTGGCTGATAAATTATATATGAAGGACGGGGCATGGTGAGTAAGACTGAACCCAGTGACATCAGTTTATGTCTGGGGATAAGCATGGGTGCTCAGACACCCTAATGCCCGGCACACTTGAAAACAGGCAGATTAGATTAGATGAAGAGGCTCCAGTGGAGTTAGTTCAGGTTTACACAGGTGTAAGTGAGATCAGAATTGGCCTTTATTCTGTGGAAAAATATCACCTGTTTACAAAAGGAAATTTCATGCAGACGGAAAGGACCCTATCCTTAATTAATCACATGGAAAAATACTAAAAAGATGGACTAACCAGAAACAATGGCATCTTCTCTCTACACTAGTATCATCTTTGATGTATACACCTGCTTGGCAACTACTGGTGTTGGTTAATCACTTTTCAATCTGGGGAAAACAAGTCAACTCCATTTGTTTTGCTTTTTCCCATTAACTGCATAAATGAAAAAAACATGTGAAAGAGCATGCTGAAACTGCAGGCTGATTGAAGGGAATTCCTGACAAGAAGCTCTGAAGATAGGCCCCTTGCATGGCAGTGATGAATGCCACCCCTTCCCAGCTATCTGCAGAGAGAGCTGAGTGAATCTGTGGGCAACAGACCCTGGCTGGAGGTGAGTACCCACAGCACAGACTCCATAGGTACTGTGGGCTTTCCTCTGCAAGGTAAAGATGCTCACAGAAAATATTCTGCTGCAGATTTACCTGCTTGCCATCACCCAAATGCACTGGTAAAGGATGGAGCTGGAGAAAACAAGGAGTTCTTCCATTGGAAGGGGAATAAGAAACAAGGACTGAACAAGGTTGTTACCATTTCTGATGCCTCTGCACCAAGCCCAAGCCACAGGCAACCTTGACAAAGCCTCCCAAGATGTTTATCTCCGTGCTTTGTGACTTCTCCACATTTTAAGGCTGACCTTTCTCTTGTTTTAAATACTTTCCAACATTTTTTTTCTCCTTTGGAAATAATGTACAGGGTGTAAAATAAATTGCAGAGGCTGAAAATGAACATTTTAAGATCCCCCAGAGACATGAAGTAAAGCATGCTCCCCACTGTTGCCACCTGCAGCTCACCCCTGGGGTGAGTGGAAGGGCTCACGGAGGGCAGACAACCCATTACACACTATAGGGAACATCCACAGCATTTTTGCCAACAGTGCAAGGCCCAAGCAGTCTTCCACTCTGCTGGATGCAGGTGGCTGGGCCGGTTCCTCCACCACTATCTGTGCATGGCTGGCTGAGCCAGTTGGTAATTCGGGAGGTTTTCAGAGTCTGTGGTGACTCCATTGTCTTCAGGCAGCCTCTAATAGAGTGAATAACACACCTTTGCTGCCTCATCCACAAACTACGGCCATGCTGCTGATCAAGGACCTCCTGACCCACCAGAGGACACGTGTTGTGCACCACAATATCGCACATTTTCTTGCCAGCGTTGGCTAGGGCAGCAACCAAACCTGCTGGCTGGTCTGTAAAGTCATGTGCCATAAAATTTCTAATCAAATCTGTCATCCCTTTCAGGGCACTGTCCCAGTGTGAGAGTCTAACTTGCCTGGAGCAGATGCAAGGGAACTGCACCTCTGTATGTTGCACTGTCTACCTCCTGAGGGAGGCTGCAGACTGTTCAGGCAACAGACTTTTAGGAGAGACCATCCAACACTGGGGAAATAAATTTCAGCAGCCACTAAGGACCAGCTCTGCCTTCTCAAAAGTGACTCATTACAAATTAGTATTAACTAAAGGAAACAAAAGACATAGAGATAAAACTTTCCTCTCTAGCCCAAGAACAAAGCCTACCTCCATGCATTCAGGTCTCCCACTAGGCAAAGGATGAAAGGAAGGGCACATCGTGGCTGTGGCCACAATATTTAATGCATTAGTGGAAGAAGTTTAGATGAACCATAGCTCTGAGAAATACCTAGAAATTTATTCTGGAAGAAAGCAGTATTCACGCAATCTCTGTGCTAAGTACAAGCCACTTTTGTGGGGAAGTGGTGGGAAAGGAAGCTTGAAATTAGGCAAATTATTCAAAATACTATATCCTTCAGAACTCGAGGGGGAAACAGAACGAGGGGAAGAAAGACCCACTGGGGCAATAGGGCTTATTTCTGCTTCTCCTGAAAACAAAGAAACATCCCTGGATGCCTGCACTCTGGCTTTACACTTTCCTGAGAAGGAAAAGTATGCGTTCAGGGATGCTCCGACAAGAGTGGGAGTCCATTTTACACTATTCCAAGAGAACAAGGGAGGCTTTCTATGTCTAATCACATGGGAGGGATCTGTTCCTACATCCTGAAATGCTTCAAACAGTGGTTGTTTCTAATGGTATATACACTGGGTATAATTAATGTCTCTTGCAACACTTTAGCGAATCCCACCTAAAAGCTTGGCTTGTGCCATTTACAAGAGAATTATGAATAAGAAATAAAAACAAGTAGATGTTTTCTTCCAATTCTCTCCTCCTGCCCTAAGTAAAATTGTGAAACTAAAACTATGTGAAAAATATTGCTATCTGAACATCAGGCTCAAATTTTCTTGAATAATTGAAACCAGCATATCTGAAAATATTCAAAGTAAGTGAAACACATTTCAAATTTTGCAGTAGATGAAATTCTCAATCTATTTTTGCTTTAAATACCATTCAGATGGTTTTATTTTTCCTACTGAAGAAAAAAATACGGACTTCATTATTTAAGCTTCTGGTATCCAAAACTACCATAAAGAGGCATCGGCTTAGGACTTGCATTGCCAGTGGTTTGGGATCTTAGCCAAAATCACATATTACCAGAACAAATCTAGCCCTGCAAGGGACAGAATGGAATGGTTCACTTTGAGAAAACATGTAGGTCTCTCATTGCACTAAATGTTAAAAAAACCATTCCTGATTCACAAACACCCCACAATTACAGAGTGTCCCTAACAGACCTTTGGTTTGGTTTCAGAAACTTCAAGGCGGGGTGCCTGGAACATTCTGTTTAGAGTGTTAGCAGTTTTTGTCACATCAAATATTTGCATCAGACATGGATTGCTAGCCCCATTAGCTTCAGCATTCTTTCCTCTACTTGTTTGTAGCTATGCATAGTTTCTCAAAACCCATGGTTAATAGGAAAAAGGCCCGCATCATGTCAGGTTATGGGGCCACCAGAAAGAGAGAATAATGATTTTTCAGCTTGCTCTTATTTACTGAGAATAACCCATGGCATCCTAGTTTCTTCCTCAAGAAATGAATGTAAAGACATCCATCTTTTTCCACCCCCTGGGAAGGACAAAGCTTGCCTGTGGGACACTTTCCTTTTGAGAACAGTGCTGCTGTTAGGGTGACTGCTGAAGGAGAGTTGGAGATGTGTTTTACATTAAGCACTTGATCTGGCATGAGTAGAGGTTGTTTCATTTTGCCTGACTTTTCATCCTGTGATCATGGCCTGGCTCATGTAGATTCTGGCCTTCTCCTCCTTTCTGACATCTTTATTCCTCCAGCAAAGTGAAGCTGTCACAGGAGGCCATTGCTAGGGAAGGAGAAGGAACTCTCAGGTGGTTGGGCTCAGGCAGAACAAGACAGACAAGTGCTGTCTGCTTCCCCCTCACATGGGAGCCAGCCTCAGGAGTACCAGGCACTGAATTAGCAGAGACCTCATCTTTCAGTTCATGTTGTCTAATGCAAGACCAGTGGGGCATAAAGTTTCTATTATCTATGTTTTAATAATGGATGAACCTCCCTTCCTCCTGCTCCAAAAAGCCCTACATATAACCCCACACTAGGCAGACGATGCAGCTGGTCCTTTGTCTGCTCACTGCTTCCAGATGGGTATCCAGTGCCACCTGAGATGGGTGGGCTCAGGGCACATTTTGTTACTTGCATTTGATTTCAGACACTGGAGGCTTCCCATTCGGAGCTCAGTTCTATTTAAGGGTGTTCATTGTGCATTTGTGTTAGCCCTGAAAATGACCAGGGGATAAAAAGTGTGCTACCAAAGCTCTGCATTTTCAACTTCACTACCTAAAATATCACTTACCTGTTGACCAACTATCAGGGATGCCAAGCAGTATTATTCTGACATGGACGAAAGTCCGTTTGGACAACAGGTCCTCGGGTTTGGACATCCAAATATGGCCTCAATTCAAAAGACTTCCAGGTTGGAGAAGGATGAACATTGAAGCCGCTACTTTAAGGGGCTGGTCAGTTTCTGGGCTTTCTGACTGCTTTTATCAGGACCAGGACACTCTCTCCTATGATATAGTTAATTTAGAGGTCCAGGTTATTGGCACAGTGTTAAGGAAATGCTAGAATTAGTTGAGCAATTCATCATTATTTCATAACAGTGTTACAGTACCAAAGAAAATTATGTGCAAATTTTTAACTGAACAAACGCAAAACAGGCACAGAAGCATAGAGAGCTGGAATAGAAGGGTTAAGGTAGGCCTGTGGAGAATGAGTGGGAATGGTGAGGTGGGAAAGCACCAGAAGGAGCGACAGAAGGTTTTGCTGGTACCCAGCTCTGCAGGTCATCAAAATCACAGCACAGCCATGTGCAACTTCTGAAGAGACCCAGGTAGGGAAAACAATAGACTGCCGAAAAAGAGGGACAGCAGTTAAGAGACTGTGATGAAGAAGATGAAGAACAAGGTTGGAGCTTTAAGCACCCAGACACGGAGATGAAAAATTATGAGAAAACCAGGATGGACTCTCGGAGGTAGGAAAGGATACAGAGATGAAAGTTCCTATTCACTGTAAGCTCCTGAAGAGTTCAAAAGGCTTGTGAACATGCAAGTAGGGGAGTGTGAGCAAGTAAAATCTGCTTGTTTTATAATAAAATCACCTTTCTCTTCTGTAAAATCTAACTTTGAGCTTTGCTACAATTGCAACACTGCTTGCTACAGAAAAACAGCTAATACACTCCCTGCTAAGGCAGAACTCAAGATAATGTGATGGATTGGGTACAGTTACAAAATTATTTCTGAATGTTTAAAGCTTGTTCAAGTATCTGTGCAATAAAACTCCAACCTCCACCACCTTTCTTCTAGGAAAAATACCCCACCATATAAAAATAAAGTAGTCCTCAAATGACAAAGAAACCCAACAGGACTTCATTTTTTCTTGATTATACCTGATGGGAAAAAGCCATAAACTTCATTTAGAGGCTCCAAATTTACTTCCTTATCTTGGGCCGTACATCACTTAAACAAAAACACTTTCATTGCTGCCCTAACAGCTGTGGATTTCTAGTCCTGGGGAAAACACCAGAACATTTTCTACTTAACAGTTCATCCAAAAACACAAATAAAACTCATTTATTTGGTTCAGAAATGTCAATCAAGAAAAGAATTATAGACCTGTCTTGTTTTCAAATACAATCTGTATGACAGAGGATTAATCAATAGCCTACCATTCCCAAAGCACAGTGCTGAAATCATGTCCAATTTTCTGACTCTCGGAGAAAAAATTGTACATAGTCAATTTTAATAGTGAAATGACTATACTTATCTCTTCCAAACAAGATTATATTATCAGAGGAATACAGAGAAGGCAGAAATTGAAGTCCTCTCAAGAAAAGCAGGACAGAAGGGAAATGAAACATGGCCAGCAGGAGATGTTACAACCTTAGTCCATCTGCACTCAAGAAAGTGACCTCCTTCCCTAGGACGTTGGATGCGTTCCACAGAGACTGTCAACAATAAGGTCTAGACAGAAATCCTCCTTCTTTAATTCCCAGAGCTTCAATTCGCAATGAAGCAAATGTGACAACTATTGGATAAATTGTAAGATGGCTCTAGTATAAAGTGCAAGCTCAGGTTGTTTCCCCCTGCCTTCTGCTGGAAAACCCCACACATCTGTTCAAAAGGAATTAAAAGCTTCAGCTGTCTGTTACAGCTGAAGGCACAGCATCCTGTGTTCCTGGCAGAGGCTGATACCTACAATCTATTGTGCAGGAAGAAGTCAGACAGAGTTTGCATGTCTAGCAGCAGTGCTACCACAAAAACAGTGGAAGTACAGAACCTTTTTTAATGGAACATAAGAACCAGAAACATGCAAAGAATGTTGCACTTCTCTCAAAGAGAACCTATGGTGCATCGGTAAAGAAACGACCATGCTGGTTCTCAAGGCAAATCAACAACAAATGCATTTAGAAAAAGGAAAATCATTAAACATATTATATTCTCTCATTTAGTAGTGCAATTTACAGGGAACTGTACACACATTTCAGTTGGTTTTCATTTTTGTGTTTTCACAAGATAGGCCTGTGCTCTGCAGGTGGATATCAGTGGCTGAACAAGCTTTTCACCCATTTCTCCAGCCAGCCACACTGAACATCTGAACAGGCTCAGATTTCACTTCGACCAGTTAAACTAGGATAGCTGAAAAATTTAACAATGACAAACCGGGCCAGTGTCCCTTCTTGGTTCTATTAATTATTTTTCCTACAGTAGAAAATTCCAGGCTTATCTTGTATTTCGTTGATTTTACGTAAGTTCAAGGGGAAGATGCAGTTATTATTTAAGAGGCTTATAAGAAAAATATTTACAGGTTGTCCCCCTGTGAGGAGGTGCCAAGTTAGAAATTTATTGGAGACATTCTCAAAAGAGAGAAAAAAAGTTAGTGGTACAGTCAGTCGTAAACTCAAATTTACCTATTTTCCTCTAAGTGAATGAGCAGGTAGGTTTGATCATCTTTATGTTTACCGCTACATGACCAAATTGGTTGAATTTGTCTGCGTCTCACAGTAGAAACATCTTGCTCTAATGTTGCAGGACTAAGTACTTACAAACATGACTTAGAAAAATCAGGTGCTTTGAATACGTAAATTCTGAGCATTTATACAAGTCAGTAAGTGCCAAAGCCAAATTACTATCTTACATCTGCTGTAGGCTTGTCCTTGTTACTCCAGATGTCCTTACACTGCAAAGTTGCGGGACAACTACCTAGAATTTTTTTAAGAGGTGCCTGCCTTTTAAGTTAATGGAAATGCTGTTAAGCAGGAAATGTAGTCAGTTCCTTCTTTCCTTAGCAGTCCGGGAAAATGAGGACAACTTCTCCATGTTCACAGCCTCACTCAGTACTGTACAACTCTCTAGAAAGTCTGTAGGAGTTATGAGTGTACAATAATTACAAGGCTGGGACTTTATGAAGAGAGCAGTAACATTAGTAAAACATCAAGGCTAATTTGTTATTCAGGGATTTTTTTTCCTAAGTCATATTTAATTACTATCCTTGTTTCCTTGCCCACCACTCTTTCCTCTCTCCCTTCCTCTCTGAAGAGCTGTGGAATTTGAACACTAAAGGAGAAGCTGATTATGCTGCACGCTGGCACTGAGCTGTCCAGGCTATACACAAAAGATCATGAATAGGCAGGCGTGTACTTGCTCTAAATATAGTTCAGACGCCACTTAGGCACTTAGAATCAAAGATCTGCTACTAGCAACAAGTCCTCCAGAAGCGTGCGATTTGGCATGCCTGGAGCTGTTAAGTGGATGCAGGCAAAAAACTGCTGAAGTTATGGGGAAAGAATATGAAGGGTGCTAATTGCCATCTGCCAATGCCTCAGAAAAAAAGTCTTTGCGATAGACTTTCAGCATGGGAAAATGTAATAGCAGCAACAAAGTGTTTACAGGAGAATACAGCTAACAAAGCAAGAAGTGCTCAGACTTGAGACACCTGGCAGCAGAGGAAAATGCTTCTGTGCTATAAATCAAACATTAATGCTTCTGCTCCAGTGTGCATCTGTTACTTTTTATTCTTGAGGCCCCATAGTTGTATGGTCCCCTCTCTGAAATAATAATTGGTGAAATAACAACAAGAGGGTTGTTTTGTACTTCTTGTGCCAGCATTTCTTCTGGCAATTGCATTTTTAGTGGATGGTTGGATCTGAACAGTGACAAAGAGCAAGATGCTCTATGCCCATCCTAGACCTCAGCTCTGACAGCCTTGCCACAAACTGAATAGCCTATACAACAATCACTGCTTTTCCTCAGTGAAATAAGAATATTTTAAGCTGTCTGAAGTATACTCCTGATAGCAGTGATTGGCCTTTAAAATAACTGGTAGGGATATTACCCTTTCCATGCAGGAACTGCTGGGTGCCCCAATTTCCCAGTCACATATGCATGCTGCAGGGTGTAGGAAACGAAAGAGAGATCAACTGGGGACATTTGCCAGACATTCTCCTTAAAAGATTAAAGAGTGTCTTGGCTTATTACATGACAAAATTACCTCAGAAATACAAGACTATCATTTCAACTTTTGCCCTTGACTCACAGAAGTATTTGTGTAGCTTTTTGATTTATTACAAATAATGTGGACCTTTAGCCTCAAAAGTACAAGGTATTTCCCAGGTGGAGACATGCTCAAGCTCTAAGTAGCACACATGCAATGATTCACATGATTTTCTGACTGTCAGATTGATGTGTTCGTTGAGTGTGCTCCTTTTTTGACTGACATGCGTAGTAGGTGTTTGTCAGAACAGCTACCTGACAGATGGACCACTTCTACCCAGGTGTCACTTTTAGGCAGAAATTCAGAGAACCTTAATATTTCTGGGACTGGTCACTTGAGAAATCATATCCTCGTTGCATTAAAGCATTGCGTAGTCACAGCTACATGCACTCAGGCACCTGAGGTTCTCATGAGCTCCAGTGCCATCCACCAAGAAAGCCAGCAGCTGCCTGCTTTTCACATAGGCCACCCCAGATCCAGCTGAAGCCTTGGAGCAGCTGGCCAAGCCCTCACCCCTGGCACAAGTGAAAAGACCCCAGATTAAGCCAGGATCTGGCACACCACGAGAGGGAAACACAAACACATGCTTGGCCAACACTAGCAGTTGCTGCCAGGGGGGAAGTTTCAGGAGATCCAGCTATAAGCTTAGCTGATGACAAATTTGTGACAGGGTGGAGAATAGTGTGCCATGGCAGCAGTTCCCACAGCCTGCTTGCTGACTCCATCTCCAGGGGTAGCCAAGTCATCTGAGAATTTGCCCAAAGGAGATGGAGGACACAAAGACCTGTCCTTTTTTCCTGGACACATCTTGGAAGGATTTTTCCTCCACTAAACTGAAGGACAGCCTGATTACATGGAGATTATCAGGCAAAGCCAAATTTGTTGGTTTTATCTGATAGCTGCCCCAGGTTTTTCTTGACTGAAGGAGTGAGACTTATGGGGCAAGAAAGGCAACAAAGGCAGGCCGTTGGGACATTCAAGAACCATGGGATGAGCACAGCATAGAGGCCAAGATGGATCAGATTACATAAAACAGGCTGGATCACAAACTATTGGAGGAAAGAGAGGATCTAAGGCAAGTCTGGGAAAACAGCTTAGGAAAAAACCAAGTTCTAGCATAACTATGTTCTATCTGAACAAAAACTATTTCACAGAAGAGGAAATTGCCTTACAATTGTCTTTAATGCATAAAGAATGGGCAGATCACAGCTGAACCTTTAGAAAATGCTTTAGACGTTTTCTGAGCTGAAGACAGACAAATGCAGACAAACCTGAAGTGTGACACCCAAATACTTCTCCCTTTCTCATCACCAAGCCTTTAACAATGCAAATGGAATGGATGCAAATGCTATGACTGCTACATGAAACTCATATTTAAAATACATTAAATTCCAGTTTCCCTAGGAGGATTTAACCAATTCCCAGTATTAAGCTCCTGGACCTTGAATATGGGAAATATTTCAGACAGGTTCAAACTTTATGATTTAAGTCCATGTCTCGCTATGAGGAAAATTCTCTGTTTTCAAATATTTTTGCCACTGAAAGATAGAAAGGTCCAACAATTGAATCAACATGGAAAATACTATTTTCCTCCATAACAGCATAAGCCAATTGAATCAACCATTCTACTTTTGGTATTAAGTTAAGAAAATTAAGTTTATTTTAGATCAAGAGGGAAACAAAGACGTTAATATTTCAGTGAGGTATAGCTGGCATTTTATTTGACTTTACAGTTGCTTTTCTCCTGTATTTTTGAGAGGCATAGGAGTCTTAGGGATGAAGAAAATCAAGCTTCACTTCCTGTAAAAGAAGTGCCATAGAATACCAGCCAGTATCTTCTTCTGGAGAAAAATAACCTGTATCTGGCTACAGCATACCTCCCATGAAGATATACAGACCTGAAGATGAACATGAAGGGGGTGAAAATCAGTTCCTGCCTACTCTATCATTTGAGGAACTCGTGGTCTTGACATCCCTCCAGCTCAGCAAGGCTGGGAGGAAAGACTGGTGGGAGGACAGGAACAGCTGCATCTTTCATATGAAAATAGAGCTTGTAGTTGAAGAAAGCAGCTTCTAGGAGACGCTGCAGCAGTCCTGTGTATTCCCTCAAGCGAAGATCTTACATAGTTTTTTGAGATTCTGACACTGGGGTTTTCCTAAAGCTGATTCAAATGTTGAAGCCTCAGCTCTGGATATGGTTGCATTTTTACACCTGGCTTCACAAACGGGTGTGATCTTTTTTTTATTGGTCTCAGGGCACTTCATCAACGCCTTTGTCACCTGCAGGTTAAACTAATGCAATGCATCGTAAAAGGCTGTTAAATTCAGTCATCCTTCCGAAAGATCATTTAGTACCTGATACTGACACCAGGTCTTGTTTCACACAGAGTGTATTGTACAGTCATGATCTACAGCCAGGTTTCTGATGGTTCCTAGGGTAAAATAGCATCCAGTACATTGGCATATAAGCTCCTAAATAATTTGGGATGTAGCGGCCAAAGAACTTGCCTTCTCTAAACTTCATTTGCTGCTATAGCAGCTGTCACCTCTGCTGGTACATATAAACAGGCCAGGGACCTGTGTGACATGAACTGGCCCTATGGGGTTTCTAGACACCTTGTGGAGGCCCTCTGACACTGGGATGTACTCTGTGTTGTGTGAATGAGGAGTGGGATTACTTCAAAAATGTTGGTAGTGCTGGGAGTGTTACTGCCTCCCAGAGCAGTATTTTCACCTTAAAACAAGGTTTTAAGATGCAAGGCCCCGCAGTATAGCACTGAAGGATATGTGGGGCAAAGGGAGCCAACCCTTCACAGCCTGGCCCATACAACCTCTACACATACTGGGAGTAGTCCTAGAGCCCTGAACTACATCTGGGCAGTAGAGGGTTATACCACGTGAACTTGCTCACCAGTTGTTTCAGTGATGTGGGTTCTGGGGATATTTTCACTTGCAGACCTCTTTGTTCAAGGTGGCTTAATCTCATCACTTTTTTAAAAGAGGCTTGCAACCCTAGAGCAAAGCAGAGTCCTTGGTCCATCACAGAATGTTCACTTTTATATTTAGGTGATCAGAACTGAACACAGGATTTGAGATGCGACCTCACCGGTGCCAAGTACAGGAGACAATCACTGCCCTGGTCCTGCTGGCCACGCTATTGCTGATACAGGCCAGGATGCCACTGGCCTTCTTGGCCACCTGGGCACATGCTGGATCATGTTCAGCTGCTATCAGCCAGCATCCCCAGGTCCTTTTCTGCTGGGAAAACAAGGGTTTGCTTCCACTGAGACCCAGCTGGATTCATGTCTTTCTATTTGGCTTTGCCAGACAGGCAAGACAGCAAAAGATGACAACAAATCTTATGTGAAAAGCTTGCAGATAAGAGAAAGATTTAGAGAAAGTGATGCACAAATGAATATGACGAGTCACTCACACAGTAACCCCTGCAAAACAGCATTTAAATATGACTAAAAATGCAGTCACATGTATTCTCTGGGCATAGAAAATAAAGACCACATCCCATTTGAATGCTCATATATGGGTAACTTTGTGAGTAAATCAAGATGGATTCACAGAAAAGCATTGGAAAATAAATCTACTTTAAAAATACATGTGCCTCAATCAATTTAGCTTAGAATAAATGGAGGGGGTGAGATCAGTCAATAGCCAAAGAGAAATTTAGCAAGAGAGGCCACAGGCCAGAACAAAGTCTCAAAGATGTGGCAGCACCACTAAAACTAAGATTCAAGTTTCAGAGGCAAAATATTATATCCATGTATAGATATATCTTACAAGATGGACCATTTTGCAAGTTAAAAGAACTAATCAAGGCAAGGCTTATGGTCATCTTAGATTATCATACAAACTCCCATCTGGCTTTATAACCTGGGGATGGCAACAGTGGGCAATTGTTGAAGAGCAAATCAGCTGTGGCTGGTTGCATTATTTTACTGCAGGCACTCTGAGTCACACTTCTGACCATATCCATGCCCAGGGTGCCAGTTACTGCTTTGAAGAGATGCAAAGAAGTATTGATACTGGGAAGGTGTTAGGGTACAAAATCGCATTTTTTGTTGCTGTGGTATGACAAAGTGCAACACAAGACACTGGCCCTAATGAGTCAGGCATTGTTGTACGTGTTCTGCAAGAACTGAGCTTAGCCTAAAACTTAAAAAAGACGAGTGGGTCAAGAACAGGAGGACAGATGGACATCCTCTCATTGCAGATGGAAAAATGAACTGCAGGGCAAGGCCAAAGTCAAAGTGTGTGGTGGATGGAGTAAACAAGCAAGGATTTCTCTCCCGTCCCAGCCTCATGCTTACACTCACCAAATAATGCAGGCCGATGGACAACCTGCCCTCAGGCCTAGCAAGCAAAGGCCTCCCATGAGCAGAGGTTTGTTCTCCCTCCCCTCTCTAATGCTAACACTTCCTTGCAACATCCCTGGGACAAAAACACTGCCCTCACACAGGAGACTGCAAAGCACAGATGGGCACTGCTCCGCCAGTGCACCTCAGTGCTCTAAGAGCACTTTCCACCGTGCTCTGGAGGCTGATCTTATTTATTCTGCCTGACTTTGAATCACACAAACACACTTGATCTCCTCCCTCCCACAGTGCATGCTTCATTCAAACTCCTTAAAGACGGTTGTTAACGCAAGTGGCATTTTTAGAACTGCACTGTATGGGCGGTGTGTGCTCCTCCAGCACATGAGCTGTTTATCAATCACTTAATTGGGATGTCTTGGTCTTCACCCAGATGGTCCCTTTCAGCAGATAGCATTGTGTTTTAAAACTTTGGATAATTATAGCCCTGTAAATGGAGAGTGCAAGATTTGTTGGCTGCAGCCAGCTCATCTTTCTTCTGTAACAGCCTCATTGTCTAGTCATTGCCATATTCACAATGGGATGAGATCCTTGCAAATGGAGACACCCATTTAAAGACTCCTCAGCTGGGTAAACAGTAGCAGGAGCCTAGCTGATAGTAACTCCAGGAAGGATTAAAATCTATTAGTAAGTTTGGCTCTGCTGTTTTTCTTTCCCTCTTTCCCTGGGCACACAAAGTGGAAGGGAATGAATCTAGCATCTATGTTGCTCTATTAGCTGATTTAAAACGTATTTAAAACCTGATTATGCTGGTCAACAATACCCTGTCAGCACTTTGCTTTTTATTCTTTTTAAACAAAACCAGTTAACAAGGGTACTGAGGGAAATGGGCCCATCATTTCTCTGTGGTGAAAATGCAGCTTCAAGCAGGACTCAGGCATTTTTGCCAGCACATTGCCTTCTCCTCTCCGATCAGCCGGCGGCTCAGCTCCACTCAGGTCCTCCAGGCTGGCTCCCTCCTAGCTTCCCTCATCCAGGGGGGCTGTAGCAGCTCTGCTGTGCCTGGCCAATGCCACTTTCCTCCCCCGTCCCCTGGGCAACAGCAGCGACTCCTTGGAGCCACTGCTGCTTGGTGTCAGCTCACGTCCTCTGCACAGCATCACAGCACAGAGGGGCTGCCCGGCTCTGAAGTTTAAAAATTACCTTTGTCAAAAGGGAAGATTAATCTCTAAACAAATGGATGGGAGGCAATAGTAGAGTGCTGACATGGCGTATGTCTTTCACAGGCAGAGTTAATGCACACAGTAAAAACAACTGCTATTCAGATTCTGTGGAGCACTCCAGCCAGGGAGGTCTGGCACCCTGGGCTACCCTGGACACAGGGTGCCTTTGTTTAAGGACACCTCAGTTAAAGGAAAAACTCGAATAAAACATAGCAGTCTAGAAAATAAAACATTTTGCTTATTTCATTAAAAAAGAAATCTGAATTCTTACTTCTTACAGAGGTTTGATAGTCCATGAAAAAAAATGGATGTGCTGCTTTTTTATTGCTTTGCAAGCCAGATTTTCTGATTTCCCATAAGACTCCATGGATGGCTGGAGAACAGGCTGTACCATGGGAGTCAGAGGGAAAGTAATTTTTCATCAGCCTCCATCTTTGTTTACAATTCAATTTGTTTAGGAAAACACCTATCCATAAAAACATCCACATAACAGAATTAGCACTTCATTTGTTTATGAGACAAGAAACCTCAAAGCTCTCTTCTGAAACCTTAATGCAAAACTACAGGACATGAGAATCAACACAGATATTTTTACAGTTTAAATAAAATGTTTGTTTTGTTTTGGAACATATGCAAAATTACAGGCCCTGCATGCCACTTATGCAGAAGGTTTAAAAAGCACATTTTTACCTCCCATTTAATACACTGCAAGGAAAGGTTACTTAATTTAGGTGTTGCCTTTTTCAAGAACTTGTAGATAAAGCTATGAGTTAATCACAGTGTTTAAGTGGCAATAAAGTATGCTCAGAAATGATGTATTAGGGCTGGGCATGAGAATGTTAACAGCGCTTTCCATTCAAATTTCTTTCAGCAAAACCTTCTCAGAAAAGTTGCATGCACAAATTAACAATAGATGGCTTTTGAGGCAACAGTTTGGAAGGTCACCAGAAAGGTACCGACTTCACAAAGACTGAAGTGTATGAGTAACTCCTCTGAGTCAGCATCTTGTCACACAATGCACCGTGCTAAATTTAGGCAGGAACTGGGTTACAGGCTTCAGATTTTTAAAGAGTTTCAGCATGATCCACCTCTATTCCTGCTGTCACAAGTGACCACACTGACTGCACCTTCTTGGCAGGTTCATGTGAAATGCTGAGAGCAAAAACTTGAGGGATTGCTCAGATCCATGGGTTCCTGCATGACATTTATCTAAGCAGTATCTTGATGCCTCCCACCAGTGTATTAAGCTACATGACTAACATCAGTCACATATCTACTCCCATCATCTTTTCCCTGAGGTAGAAGTGCTCACAGAAGACTGTTTCATTTTGGACTACGTGTGCATGTGCACGCACTTGCACTCGTGCCTGGATATGGCTAACCAATGCTGCTTGCGTGAGAGACTGAAATCCAAAAAGTGGGGAGCAGACTGCAACATCAGTTGTGATTTCTCAACTATGTCAAGGACTTAGCTGGAGTTTGTGCGTGGAGGAAGCCTGTGGGCCTGTTTATTACTGTTCTGGCTTCAGTGGGGCCAGTTACTACACTTAAGTCTTTGTGAAATCGCAACCTTGCGTCTGAACTTCATGGCTCATGCTGCGTTTCTAAAACTGAAAATATTCACTGTGTTATATTTTGCATAGTATTGTTTCATAATTACAGTATCTTTATTACATATGTTATTTATTTCCACCGGTGAGGAAAAAGGAAAGTTAAGGTTTCCCCCCACTATTGTTCCTGATTAAACTATTTGTTTACATAACATTGGAAAACTCTAACAAAATCAACTAGGAAAAACAACCTGCTCCAAATGAAAATACAGCTTTTTCCTTAATCTCAGGATTACATTTAATTTACTTGATTTAAACAGACGTGCTTTACTAGGAGCAACACAGTGAAATTTGTTCATGGCACATGCTAAACAAAATGAGCTCCCTGTAGGACAAAGAAAAAATGTTTATCTAAAAACAAAGGGGTTTTTATTGTTGCTCAGTCAGTTCAAACAGCAATAAGTTTAAACAAACATAGCATCGACATCGCTTGCTACTCATAAAATGTTGACGTTTGCCCTGATAGCCGATTAATAGAATAAAATCCCTGTGTTTGCTTGATCACTCAGTGCATTATCAAACATCTTTTTTTCTCAGTGATGAAGTTGCTCCCAAACTAATGGAGATATTTTATTACATTTTGGATACAGTAATGTTAGACTAATAATGTCAGTAATTGAGAGTGGCAGCTGAGGATATTGGATAGTTGCATGCAATTAAATAACTTTTTAATAGATCTGAATTTTATCAACAGTAGCATATATTTCATTTAATTCTATCCTGATTGGTTTGTATTTCACCTTAAATATGCAAAACAAACTTTTGGTTACTATTGTTTTAAAATACTTCTGCAGACTGCAAATTCGTGACCGTTCACTAAAACACGCAGCTCATTTCTCACCCATAATTTGGCTTGGATTTTATTCCTTCTAAACTGATACAGCTCTCATACACCATATCTGCAAGCAAACAGAAAAATCCCAAGATACCATCACAGGAAACCTAGAATGAAAAGAAAACTAGGAGAATTTAGCAAACCCTTGCTATTCTCCAGCACTAATGAGGCAGAATCTCCTCCAAATTAATAAGTAACAGTTGACTGTCTGGAAAAGAAGAGGGAAGAGAAAGGTGGGGGCAGCAGCTGCTTTTCTTAAGCAGGCTGAAACCAACCACTATTTTGCAAAAGTGTGCCAGAACTGATAGCTTTCACCTTGACATCTTTGCATTTGCAGGACGGTGCTGGTCTGGAGCTCCAGCTCCGATCATCCCCTACTTACTCAATCAGGCACATACCCCTCCCCATCATTTTGACTTTCAGTTTCATAAATTAAAAATGCTTCAGGGTCTTAAGGGCTTTTTAAAACCTTTTACAGTGATGAGATCTGCTAGATACAGTCAGGCTGACCACTGACTCGGGCAGACCAGAGCTCGGCATTCAGACTGCACGGGGGTACCGCTCTCATGTGTGGTACATGCAAAGCTCACCAGAGCTTCCCTGCTCTGCTCCCTCCTCATACCCCTGACCTCGGCTGCCCTTCCCTGACTCACCCTCGCAGGAGGCCCTTGTAAACAGAGATAAGCAAACTTCAAAAAGTCCAGATTCTGTTTGGGTAAGTGCCTGAAAGTTCAGAAACTGGCTTGGAAACACAGTGAGAATTGGCTGTCTTGGGAGGCAGCCAAACATTCTCCAGTGAGGCTGGGCTATAAACACTTCAAGAATAGCCTCTCCTATCGTATTTTGGTGGTATTTGTTTCTCATCCTGTCTGGCTGGGAAAGTAAAGTATCACAAAAACAAAAGGGCTCAGGAATAAATCTGCAGGCCTGCTTCTCTCTGGTCTTGTGCCCGAGCCCTGGGCAACGCAGGAGCAGTGCTTTCTGCCAGCTTTGCCCACGTTGCACACACCATGCAAGGGCAGGCGACAGTGACATGGTGAGGGTCCCTGTTTTGGAACAGTGAGTACATGTTATGGCTACGCCAACCAAAGGCTGTCTGCCACCCAGGACAGGCTTCATTCCCCTTTACCTCATGCCTGATACCGAAGCTAAACGAACAGAAAACTGAGATTGCGGAAAATAGAGAGGAAGGGGACAATTTTTGCTGTGTCAAATTCCCTATGTCAGTTCACTGTGGTGGTCAGACACGCATCACGGCAGGGGCAGGACTCTGTGAGGCTGGGGACAGGAGAGGGAAGGGGACTTATCCTGCTCAGCAGCAGCCACCTATATATGTGAAACGGCAGCCAGAGACCTTGAACGTTGAGTTAAAGCATCTTTGCACTGTATGGAAACAAACACTTCTCTCTTTTAGGAACTCAGATGAGTCACCATATTCATTCAGCCTACAGTCAAAATGAGCTCTCTTTTCTGAAGTTCACTCCCAGCTCGATCTAGGGCATCATCAGCTCAGAGCACTTTTTCTGGCATGGGCAATGATCCGGATGAGTGTAACCACATCACTCCACCTTGGGGCAAGTCACACCATGTCCCCAGCCCACGGCACACATTTACTGTGAGTGGCAGCACACCAGGGAGGATGCAGCTGTCACCACGGAGAAGGCCAAGGCAGGACTGCAGAGCGAACAGAGCAGAGAAAACAACAGCCCTGGACAACAAAGCAAACGCTTGCAGGAAGAGGGGAGCATATGAAACCTGTCTGGTGTGTCTCACGCTTGGATGGCACCAAAGGTTGAGCAAGACTCCTGCGAAGCACACGCCTGTGATCGGTGCATGGTTTCTCAGCAGTCTGGGGTCTCTGCAACCACCTAGAGAGGTGCAAGCATGTGTGGGGAGGATGTCACTCTTGCACTGTTTCACCCCAAAATGGGGCCTGCCCTCCAATTCTCTCCTTGCTCCAGACCTAAGGCTCATTTGATCCTCTCATCTGAGCCACTCTAACTTGGAAATCTGGAAGAAAAAAAAAACAAGTCAAAAAAAGCCCCAGAAACCAGCAGTTTTCTGACAGTTTGAACCTTTGGCTCTCCCCCCACAGTCAGGGCATGCATATGTGCTCTGGCATCCCCTCTGGACAGTCCTCTGTCCCATCTGGAGTGAAGAGGGCCATGTCATCCACTCCAGGGCAGCCAGGTCCCAGACACAGTGGGACTGTGGCCTTCCTGGGATGTTTTTCCCAATCTATGTGCAAGATGCTGACAGGAACATGAGGGCCATGGACAGCAGTGTTGCCCTGCTTCCATCAGTGGGATGTGGAAGCGAAGCATTCCTGCTGGCAGTTCTCATCCTCTGCTCTTGACATGAGCATCACCTCCTGGGTGACAAGCAAGGTGGCTTTGTGCTTCTGGATCCTACACTCTCCGTCAGGACCCAACTGGAAGCTCAGGCACATGGGGTGCCAGCACTCTAGTGATGGCACCCACCCATCACCTCTGCTGGGACACTCGGCCCTCCAAAACAAGATCCTAATCTCGCCTGCCTCTTCTGAAGTGAGTGCTTGAGCTTACGGACGGATGAGAGGAGCTTGTGGTGAGGTTATTTATAGCTGCAGCAGCTTCCGCGACAGCAAATAGTAACAGTGCAGTGTGAAACCAAGCCAAGCAAAAGTATTTTTCATTGAAAAATAGATGACAGCTTGTTTATACTATCGTAGGGGAAAGGACTCTGAAAACGAGCAGTGGTGGCAGCAGGTTTTCAAAAAGCAATGTCTTGACTTGAGTTGTTGGCCCTCATTTGGTGCACCTGCTGGTACTCCACAGCAGCAGGAGTCCAAACTCCGGTCAGCTCTGAGCAGTGAGCCCCGTAGAATGTGTGGTATGGAGAGTGGGGTCTCTCAGCATGGCTGTGCTACCCCAAAAGGGCACTTACAGGAGTTTGCAGTGCCCACAGAAGGTCTCATCCCTGTCTCTGACCCACCACAGGCACGTCAGCCTCGGACCTTTCATGCAGCCCATAAGGCTCTCTGCACAAAGGAACATCCCTGTTACCAGACAAAGATGTTCCCCAGCTGCATTTGCAGGCAGAAGGCTGCTGATCTTGGCCAGCCATCTCTGCACCTCTGCTATCTTCAGGTAACGTCTACAGTGATGGCAGAAGTGCATCTCCCCCTGCCTTCATCAGCTCCTCTCTTAAGCAAGGCTATTTACTCTCTCTTGCCTCTGCAGCATTGGGATGCTTCAAGATCTGTGGTTATCAACACTACGCAGGGAAGCAGCAAGGGTTAGTTCATCACTTTTTCATTCCTTCATTTAGCAACCTTCTCTCAATTTGAATTCACAGTCCTGGAAGACGGCTTACCAGGCCATCTGATGAGGAATACAACAGTAAGACATTACCATCCCAGCACTACTCCCCCTTGCCTCCCTCACGCACGAGAGGCCATGTGAGAGGAAGTGGGGCTGCTCACACTCCCTCAGCTGAGTCAGGCATGGACTGCCCCCATGCCCGCGCCCACCCAGCATCACTCGCCCACCTGGCACCACCCCATGGAGGTGAGAGGCTTCTGCACCTACAGAAAAGAGAGTGAGGCTGAGCACTCCTCCATAAGAGGAAAAACTATGCACAGATTTAACAAATCTCCTGTGATATTCAACTGACACCGAGGGAGGGATCTATTTTCTGTCACCTCGTAGGCTTCTGTGCTCAGTACACTGCTGTCAGAGCCCTCCCCAAAGCAGCAGAATGACCTAGCCAGCTTTATGCAATGTGGGAGGAGCCAGAGGCCAACTAAGAGATTACTTATTTAACCCGTGCTCCTACCTAAAAGGAATGTAGAGCTGGGGCTGACCCCCTCCCAAACCTTGGAGGGGAAGCCTCACTGAGTCACTGGTGGCCCCAGAGAGAGGCAAGGCTGGGGCCAGGGTCAGGGCTTAGGCTGCAGAGGGAAAATACACCTGAATCCCTAGAAAGGAGGGGGTTCCTCTTATTTGGTAGCCTGTGTGTGAAGTGATGGCACTTTTCCAGTATCTATTAAGGGAGTTTACAGAAAGGAGATACAAACTGATGAGGAAGCTTTTTTTTTTTCCTTCTCACTGTGGCAGTCATCTTTGTTCCATGAGACACCTTTGAAAATATATTTATTTATTATAAATATATTTAAAAAG